>JAQFZT010001315.1:0-15883 GCA_034696325.1 Camisiidae sp.
TTTTTTATTGCTTTAGCTTTTATACAACACATTGAAACACAAAACAGAGTGTCCCTCAGGCTCTCTGGCCATTAGTTTTTCCTAAAATCTCTTTTTTAGACGCAGTGCTATAATGTAGAACATTATTGTAAAATTGTTTCTGTTTTATGGGTTAAGTTGAGCTCAAAAAGGATTATCTTTTGTCATAAAGAATAAGTAAGTAAACAATGTTTGCGAGACACAAGAACCTGTCAAAGCTTTCTATATTTTGAAAATCTCTTGTGAAAGTCTCAATCATAAAGTTTTTTTCATTGAGGATCATATTCAATACGGAAGAGCAAGAAATGCATTTTGTTAATAGTATAAAAACATAAAAGGCTTTACTGATTATTTATAGTAGATCTAAGAATTGTATAAAGTTCAGTGGTTTTAAGTTTGTATTATTTCTCAAACTCTATCATGAATCGGATAAATTTTTTTTCACATTATTTCATGAGTTCTTAGTTATCAAGTATTTGAATTGTATTTTCAAAGTAAACTATCATTAAATTGATTCACTTTTGCATTTCATTTTTATTGAAAGTTTTGGTTGAGTTGAATATCAAAATTTTCATTATAACATTTCAATCTCAAAATCTCAAAAAATGGAGTTTAAGTTTGAAGTTTAGTAACAGAGTTTTGACTTTTTTGAACTCTTGTCTCTCAACATTTTACGAAATAATGAATCAGAGATACAACTTTTGTGATTAACTTAATCTTCATCTCTATACAAAACAAATATTTCATTCACATAAAATGTTTGTACTCAAAAAAGTTTGAATTGAAAAATAATAACTCACTAATTATTTGACCGAATCATACATTTGAGTGTTTACTCATGATTAATGATAGCAAAATGTTTGAATTTTAATGATTAAAAACTATTTATAATTCGAAAAATGATATTACATTTAAGCTATTTTTGAAAATTGATTTGAAAGCAAAGGCTAATTTTATTATAAAGAAATTGAATTATGAGTTGAGGTTAGGTTAGGTTAGTTGAGCATTTTTGGTATTTCGATTATTAAGAAGTGAATTTGTTGGCCTTTCATATTGATATAATGGTGTCCATACTTTTTTATGAACAGATTACTCAAATGTATTCTTATTTTTATGACTATATTTTGTGACTTTATATGAATGCATAAGAATTTGAGGATCTGTACTACTTGTCACTCTAATTATATTATAAAAGTTTTCTTCCGAATATAAGCACCCAATACAATACAATATAACATAATCCTCTAGTTGTTGGAGACTACAACCACTAGATTTGCAATATATTATGCATGAAAGTAAATGTAATTTTCTTATGTTATGTCAAATTTACAAGAAGTTAAGCATCTTATTGTTTATTAATGCTTAATACTGATGGACTCATAGAAAACAAAAGTCTTGGATGAAGTCATGAGATGTTTCAATAACTAATGAATACTTACAGAAATCATCTTTCGTGTAATTTCAGCATAACATTGTATTAGAATTGATCAATTTCATGGTCGTTGAGAATAAGTTCGGTCAAAAAAGTCCAGATTCTTATACAATGTGCAGAATTCGGTGAAAGTTTTTACACTATATTTAGGTGAAGGTTAGAATTGACATTCAATTTATAAACAAAACAAATCACCTTAACTGAAAGTTAGCTAAATTTGTGAACAGAAATGTATTTTTTGGCGGATGACACACCGCGTGGGCCATTTTCATTCGGTTCACTCAGAGACTAATCAAATGAAGTGGTCATCTATCAGCTCAAACCTAAGTTCAATTGAGAAGCTTAGGGAGCATTTCACCCGATGGGTCTATGAGAGTGACCACTATTTATAATGTCGTTAAATTGAGGAACAAATTCGCGAAAAATGACCAAAAAAGAGATGACAGCTCTTTAAAAACTAACTGATTATATGCATAATAGGAGTTTGTGAGTTAAATCTGAAAATTGGGTCCAATCTAGTTACTAGTTGTAATTTGAAGCTCGAGTCTAGCAATTTTGGAAATCAATTGACAATTGCTTAGAAAAATGAATTCTATGAGTTTTTACAACAAGTCCATTGAAAAATTTGTCAAACTTTGATATTTTTAATTTGAATTTCCATTTTGAAGTCATTTTTTGTAATGAAAGCAACTCTTTTGTCCACTGAGAATTTGACTGTCATTCGCTTTCTTTTAACCGTTGATTTAACGAGAAAGTGAATTAAACGCTAAGCTTTGAGAATACTGAGTGTTATTACTTTTAAGAGCACTATTCATGTGGAACTAGAGGTTTATTTTGTTGGGAATCAGTCATCACATTCATCTCCATTTTTAATGGGATTTTCTCACATCAATGAATCCGTTAACTAAATAGAAAATCTTTTTTGTCTCCATTCGCTGTAAAATATGAAGTCAAGAGGATTTGCTTATTAATAGGTCTGTGCATTACATTCAAATGCATATACATCTTAAGGATTAATTCTAAAACTATTACAATCTATAAATTTGATATAAATTTTTGTGAATCTCAAATAATCTTTCGAATAAATCACTTTCATTTTGCGAATAATGACTTCAAATATGCATGTCTTAAATATTTCTCTCTTAAATAATAAATACATTTTGAAATTCATGTATTTTATATTTGACACCAATGAGAGCATATTTCTCACAGCTTTACTTTACTCACTGTATGTGAAATTAATTAAAAGAATAATTAAAACAAATTGGTTATGGAGACAAAATTTCATAAATAAATAAATTCTTCCCTTCTGAGTAATATATTAAACAGGATTTGGTTCAACTCTACGACAATAGCACTGCTATCCAATACTACAGTAGTGGCTACACCTCGTTTTGCCCGTTCTCATATTGCTCGCACCCTATTTTCAATCCCCCCAATAACTTATTCCCAAAAAATTTATTCTATTTTCGAACCCATAAATAAACTGAAACCAAATGAAACTTCAATTAAATGAAGAATAAAATCAAATAAGTTCATCAGCAAAGTTAAAATGAAATGTCTTAAAAATACTCAATTTAATCGTTCCAAAAGTTTATTATTTTGAAAATAGTAATAAACTGTAATTGTATAATAAAAAGTGAATATTTTATAAATTCATTATATGTTTTTATTCATTTAATATAGTCCTTCTGGTTTAAGTTTAATTCTGAGTTTGAAAATGGGATAAATTTGTTGGAAATAAGTTATTGAGAGGATTGAAAAGAGGGTACGGGCAAAGGGAGAACGGGCGAAGTGAGAACGGGTAAAACGAAATGCTCGCTACAGTAGTGACGGTCTCTATTTTTAATTTGTCTTCATATTTGATGTAAGCTTTAGTATTGAAGTGTTTCTGTATTGTTGAAACTCTAACTGATTTGCTTCGCATTATATTTGACTTTTAAAGTAACTGTTTCTCATAGTTCTCTTTACTTACTATATAATACATTAGCATTATTTAGCATTAGTTTGTCGGGTAAGTCAGCGTCAGTTTAAACAAAACGAAACACGACTTACAATATCAAAGCTATAAACAAATTCACTTTGAATTTTAAATAACTTTACAGACGAGTTATTACACTTTCGACTACTTGAGCAGTGACTTGAATATTATTTCTATTATTTCTTTCTTTTACACAGACATGATATTTATCAGTGAATTCGTTATTTCTGTGTTTGAAGTTTTAAAACGAATCACTTCGATCTCGAAATGTAAGAAAATCAATCCCAAAATTTTAGTTTATTATCCTTTTAGGCATTATTATTTCGCTGAAATTTCGAAAAAACTATTCATTTTTAATTATAAAAGAAAATAAAGAGTTGAAAAGTTGGAACATTATAGAGTTATATTGTATTTCTTTTGATGCGAGAGTTAATAAGGGATTTATTACTTAAATATAAGTACAATTCTTCAAAGTATAAGATTCTCTATTATGTTCATCGACAATAAACCTTATTAATGAAAATAGAAATATTCAGTATTTTGTTCAAAAAATCAATTGAAGAATAAAATTTATCTCAAGTAAAAATCTGAAGTGAAAGACTCATTTGTCACGATTTTTGATTTGAAAAGCTTATAGCAATGTCTCATTAGAATGTCATCGAGAGTTAGCTTTCAATAGGATTATTTGAGCGAAAAAACGAAGGTTGAGTACAAAGACTGAGAGTCAATGCTATGCATAGATCTAAAGTGACTATCAGTTAGTAAACAGAATAATGAAGTATTAAAAGTAGCCTTAAATGTAAAAGTTATTGAACTGAAATTTGCCAAAACATTAAATACAAATAAACTGTGATTTTAGCTGTTTTTGTAATGGATGGCAAGTGACTGGTTTTGTTCGATAATGTGTTTTGTCTCTCATTTGAAGTCAGATCAATTAGATATAAAGCACTGGTAGTCTTACTAAACCCTAAGGTAACAGATCATTAAGCGCTTCATCTTCAACAATGATAACATAAGCCATCCTTTGCTTAACGATGCAGTGAAATGTAGTCTTTCCTATTCTAGTATTGAATTGTATGGAAAAGTTAATCTCTAGTTTTGCCATTACTATTAACTCAGTTAATTATACAGTATTTATTATAATTATGCGCCACTGATAAGTTATCAAACAAAGAATCCTCGTATTTCTTATTTTTGTCACTTTTTTCAATTTATTTATCGTCAAAATGTCCAACTTATGAGTTGATAGTAATTCAAAGTATTATCTCATGATATATTTTTCACTGTCAAAAAAATTATTGATCATTCGTGAAAATAAACTGCTATAAGAGTCCAAAAACAAAACATCAGTACATTTTCAACGAATATATTTTTATTGCTCATAAAAATAGAGAAAATAATGAACTATAAAAGCCTGAAGTTTTATTACTCTTTTTAATTTTGTTCTTCTTCTTCTTCTTCAAAAATTCGATTCCAGAATAGTATTCTCGACGCAATAAACTCATAGAAATGGTCTTAAAAACCTCTATTTGACCATCAACTGAGGATGTGCTGTCGATCGCAAAAATATGTTAATTTATTGCCACTTTGACCAAAAAACTTACATTAAAATCGAAAATTTGCTTCCCTTTTGCTATTATTCAAATTTATCTTATTTTGAATTCAGGACGTCTTCCGAAGCTTAATCGATATATTTTGTAATCTATCGAAACTTCTATTATCACTCTTTTTCCCACTTCAATATTGAAGTAAATACTGACTCAAAAAGTTGTGTGACTTATTTGTTATTTAAAATCTCTTATATTCGAGTCATTCATATGAAGTGACAGAACATATAACTGGTCTCTGAAAAATTAGCTGCTCTTTAGAATATGATTTTCGAAAAAAATGCTTATCAACTGAATAGCATTAAGTTTTACTAACTTTAAAAGTGGATGAAAAAGTCCTTTAAAAACACAATCTCTTTGACTTTTAACTGACAATTAATTGAGTGATTATTCAGCAAAATATCGATCAGATTTTTCCATTTCTCAGCTCTATTCTCTTTTAAGAATGAAGAATGTCTGAATTCTATCCAAAAACATGTGAGTTATGATGCGATGTTATTGTAGCATATTTTTATGCAATAGCTTTAAAATAATTTTTAAGTGTCATCTGTCATAACTCTTAATAAATCATTTTGATATATTATCATAAAGTTACAGTTAGTAAAGAGCATAAGCTCACTTTGCATGAGCTTTAGCTTGAAGACCATAGCTCGAGCTTTGAGCTTATATTAAGAAAAACATCTCACATTTTGATTCACAAAAACATTTTCATTTACAAAAAGATTGTTTGTATGCTTAAAATAAAGGTTTTAGTGTAGATATAAAAAAAGTTGAGTTAGAAATTCTCCGCAACTTGCGATTTTATCAAAAGGTTACAAATAGCTTCCAAAATCAAGATACTGTTGCAATAATCAGGAGAAACACAAGCCAGAAGCTCATATCTGTGAGCTTGAGCTTATTCGGAATCGTTGGAGGTTTTGCATGAGCTTAAGCTCAAGCTAGCTTAGCCCATCTCAAGCTCAAACTTAGCTTATGCTCTACACTAGTTACAGTGTGTTAATTCATGAGAAAAATCAAAAACTAGAAAATCTCTTTACCAAACAAAACAAGTTTTTTATTAAAATAAATACTAATAAGAAATGAATGAAAAAATAATTAATAGAGATAAAGGTTTTCACATCAACAATGTTTGGTCTACTTTAATCGAGAAACGCACTTAACATCAATTTTCGATTGTTATGATTATTATTTAAAAATTAGTTTTAAGTCGTTTATCATCCCTGAAGAAGACTTAATAAGAAGTCGAAAGTACTTAGACTTTAAGATGTATTAATTCCTATTTTTATATTTAATTTTTATGATTAATAAAACGTTTCACTAAGTATTAAGAGTTTAAGAATTCATTTAACAATAATGAGAAATATTCAAAAATTTGATAACTATATGTTTAATATGAACTCTTTTCAAGAAATATTTATTTTGAATTTATAACTGAGTTGTGACAAATAAATGTTTTTAAGATTTTGATGAACTCATCCAAACTGAAATAACTGATAAAATAACTCAAGAAAAATTAATCACAAAGATTGAGATCAAGTGAATATGAAATTTGAAATGGTCTGAACGAACCTGTCTATTGTGCTTTTGACAGGAGCTTTCACAGTCTTATATTGTCTCCTATAGATTCTTCTCTCAACAATAATGCTTTTTTGTCAAGAAAAGTATTCATGCATAATGAAAACATGTTCATCAGTCATGTATTACGACATAACTATGTAATTGGATGTGCAATTAGTCACCACTAGGGTTGGAATATTATAGGTAAAAGTCTTTTTGGGCATAATATTACGCAAAATCTGTAAAATACTGTAAAATAGATGTAAAATTTAGTAATTTGGTGTAATATGACGTAAAATTACGTGTAATATTCTCGTAATCACACTAGTCCCATCCTTAGTCATCACACATACCAAAAAAATATTTAAAAAACTTCTGCAATGGATTAAACAAGAAACAAAATATTTAATTGAAAATCGGTTGCAACAAATGATAAGCATTTATAAGGTGCTAAACTAATTATCATCCTCTAAATAATGAAATTAACTTTTATGATTAAAAAAAATTATTGGATTATAATTTATAATTTGAATGTTAGATAATGCACGAAAAAACTTTTTTCAACTTGATTAGTGCTGATATAAGTATTGAAATGTTATTTGACCGCATTTTGGCTATCATTTATAAGTACAAAAAACCCCTTTCAAACTTTTTTATGCGATTTTTGGCAATATTCGGCATTTTCGACAGTATATTCTATATACAGAGTAAGCTATACTGGTATTTAAGATATAATATAATTTTATATAAATAAATAAAAATTTAAATCTCTCAATAACTTTGTGAGTTATCATAAGAAAACACACATTATAGATGACTGGTCTTGTCTAGCGGTCCAGATTCAATGTTATGAAATGTTTCACATGTTACCAAAAGTCTCAGAGGGCCAGAAAAAATCTGACCCGTGGGCCGCCTTTCGCCCCCCACTGTTATAGCCCATAAAATTTTGAGCATTTTTCGATTCAAAATTCGTCAATTTATTTCATACAATAAAAAAGTTATTGGTTCTCAACCAGTTTTAATGCCGTAAATCATTTTATAGATTTGATTTATAAATAAACGATGACTTTCTAGCAATTTTATAGCATACTTTTGTTTCATATAATAAATAGTAACTTTAAATCACATTCAAATTCGTAAACAAGTGTCAAATATTTGATTACAATCTTTTCTCATAATCAACTGCTGCCTAAAAAGTGTCGTATTTTCAATCCGTTAAATTATAATTTCCAACTTTTCTAACTTATGAACATTTAAAATAATGTTTCAAAATCTCTGTACCAGAAAATAGATATGAATTTAATATTTATAATAGTTTAATATGAAAATTGAATGATAACAGGGTTTAAAATTTGTTGTTTAATATATTATCTAGAGATGAAATGTTATTCCATGAGCTCAACAATCACTATAAGTAATTCAAATTTGAAGAGAAAGATAGCTCTTATCAAATAACATATTGATAGGCCTATCCATTTTGAGTAGAAAATGAGATTTCACTTAACTTTTATGAGTTATTCCTTGGATGATATATTAAATGATGAAAATTCAATTTTAATAGCGATAAAAAAATTTCCTCATAACGAGTTATAACGACGATTATCTTTTTATGTAGAATACTTTTAGACAAATAACTTATTTTGTTATTAGGGAGATGTCCGGGCCTAACCCCGAAATTCATTTTTTAAATAGTTATGAGAGCTAATGATTGAATGATTTCTTTAAATACTTTGCAGTATACGAAACATAAATATATTTCTCATTTCATGTTTATGATAAGTGGTTTCAAAATTGCCGAAATGGCCTAAAATCTTGTCTAAAATGTGGCCTAAAATTTTTAAATTAAGAGTTATGGCCACTTTTTTGAAATAACTAAAACTTGCGGCACACCTTGAGGTCACACTGATTAAAATGAGATCTCTCTGATCTCTCTATAATGACCACAGCCGGAGGAGTAGTGATTACAAAAAAATTTATATGGAAAACGTTAGGGTTTTATTATATAGATATGAACTACATTTAAGAGAAGTTCCGGCAATTCAAGGATAGCGGGACTATAATTTCAAGCTGAGTCAAATTTTATCAATTCTCAATTTCAAATTTGATGATTTGAAAATTTCCGTCAATACTACGAACTGCTCAGCACTTGGTATAGCTTCAAATAAATTATTTGATAAGTTCAATATTGAAAACGAAAATAGCTCAGCAATATTGCAACTTTCATTGTGATCAAAGATGACATAACAGAAAATTTTTATATATGCAGTTAAAGACCAATTAGTTTTATTTCCTGTTAATCATTAATTAAAATGTACATTCAATAGCATTCAGTTCAATTCAATATCAAAGCTGTGAACTTCAGTTTTTATGTATCAAACAAATGAGTTTTGTTGTAAAATAGTTTTAGAATAAAAATTTAATAAATGATTTCTATTATCTAAATGACATACGTCTCAAACTAACCCAAAAATACTTTAGACATTGCGATCAATGCTCCAAATCTAGTCTTCTCTCAATTTAATTTCATCACATTTTTATTTGATATCTCAAAACTTATACAGTAACGCAATTGAGAAATCTTTGTTGGAATTACATTACATTATTGCAACAAAAATTTATTATTTCATGTGATCAAATGAGCTTATCTGCATTTTGAAATTTTCATGCATTCAAAAGCACCAGTTTATTATTATGTAATATTAATCTGAGTCTAGTCTGAGTCTAGTCTGAGTCTTTCTCAGTCTTTCTCAGTCTTAATACTATTGAATGTCAGAACTTATTTTCTAACTTGGATTCAATCAAAAATCTTATATTATTGAACGCAGGATTTGAGCATCTTTTAAATTGATCAATAATTCAAAATTGCAATTATATGAAACTTCAAACCTTTTTCAAATTCTTAATAATGAGGCGCACGGATGGACAGACAGAAAGCTTTTGTAAACCTATTTATTGAGAATTTCATGCTCTTTTACATTAAGTTAACCCATTAATTTCTACGCTTTAGAATGTTTGGAGTGACTTTTCAATTTGAAAATTGAACTTTCATTATTCAAGAAAATTTAGAATCCGATTTTAGCTCCTTTCAAATCTTTTGTGCCGAAATCAAATCTTTTCTACTCAATTGTATAGTTTGCTAAAAGCAAATACTGAAAAAGACAGTATAATATGTTTATGTGATAAAAATAAATATAAAAAAATTTCAGTATCAGGACATCAATGATATCAATTTCACAACTTATTTAGATTAAAGTTTTCGTATTTATAAGGGTTGATATGAAAACAAATTCAGATTTTGAAACTTGTTTTTAAAAATATACAAATTTGATTCAAACTTTAAATGAGGATTAGATCTACTGTAGAAAATATTTTGTGTAGACTTTCATGAATACATAAATGAGAGCAACAGTAAGATTTAAAACTAAAGTAACATGACATAAATATAAAAACCTACATAGAGTAGAGCTTAATTTTAAACACTCTTTAATTTTCTGTCATAATATAATTAATGCCTACACTTTGTGAATAATTTGAGAATTATATTCGTGAAAACTGAAATCGGAAGTTAATCAGCTAAATAAACACGAAACTGTTCATAAACAAGGAAATTACAAAATTCAAAGTAAAGATGATTGGGTGCACTTCATTCTAGGCTAATTCAAAATCCTTGTTTTCAATCTTAAAATCTTTTAAATGACTAATTACTACAAAAAACTATTCCATTTTCAAACGTGAAAAAAATTAAACCAAAAGAAATTGAATTCAACTTTAATGTGTGAAGTGAATTGAATATGAAATTAAGTTGAGTGAGGTTAGGTTAGTTTAGGGCATTGGTGGCAAAAGTTTATATCAGTAAAAGGCGGAACTATGTGAAGATTAGTTGCCTAATGATCAAACAAATAGCCATTTTGCTGAGGTAGCCTTTTAATACTTGAAAGTAACAAGGCTGAATAAGCTATTTGGGTAGTGAAACAGGTTTTGGACATCATGAATTGGGCAAAACCAAGTGTAGAGTTTCTTAAGATATTTTATTCTGTGTTAGAGAAGATCAATAATTCACTGATAATATAGTATAAGTAACCCCTGATATGATTGTACTTATAAATGAGAATCAATCAAATGAATTAATGCATTTAAAATTTTTTTGATTTTAATAAGAAATAGGGAGGAATAAGGGCTGCTTCACATACACCTAATTTGTGTCAAAACAGAGATATTTTGTATTTCTATCTTTTAATGCTTCAATAAGTTAGACATTCCTCTCAAAGTAATCTCTTTCATAGATTGAGTTGAACCAATTCAATAATGTCCATAGAGATAGATTAAGCTCAAGTTGAGCATTATTTCCATGTTTGCTATATTTAATAGTAAGACAATCGATAGAAATTGTGCACTTAGTCTTCAATTTCATTTTCTACTTTATTTTCATTCATTTGATTATTTTGTAAGTGGAGTTCATTGTTAACTCTTAGCCTCACAAGTCTTGTGAAGCAATAATATTTCATTTATGCACTAAAATAGCACAGAATTGTTTTGCAATGATTACCTCATTGTATGCATACAACTGCTTGTATGTGAGGAAATAAATTAATTATCACAAAAAATTAAATGACTTTTGCTTTGTATGCGAAATGAAAGACTTCAAGATTTCAAAAATTAATGTCCTTATTATTGCTCATAATAAAGAAAAACATATCATTAATTAAAATATTTCTGAGCAAAACAGCAATTAAAGGATGAGATTAAGTTCAGGCGCAAATGTTTTAAGTTGTTAAACTTTTTCATATTAACTGATTTATAAAGCATTGTTTAACACGTCTTTCACACTACGAACACATTCTTTAACAAACTTTATTGACCGCAAATGAAAACAACACTTCGAAACCTTAATTGTTAGCCCTTTTCATACCGAACTAAATCATAAGAAGTGAATAACATTGTTGATCTTATATTTACTTATAAATAGTTTAAACAATACATCAATGCTTTCATGATTGCGCGTGTGATTGAAATATAAAGTTCAAATCATACAGTATTAGAAGTTTTAAAGTATCTAAAATGACAACAATAAATGAATGGAAAGTGTTGTTTTGATTTGCGGCGAATGAATTACTTTTTTAAAGAAAATTTTGATGAACTATATAAAATCAATTTCAGAAACTGTTAAGAAGCTATGCTTCATAATCAAAAAGACAAAATACAATCTCATTTATGATATAAATTGTATGTCATATAATAAATCATTAATCAGAGATACGAAACGATATTTAAAGAAACCTTTGGAAAAAAATCTATGTCAGAAATGAAAAGAAAATAATTTCTCCGATTACAGAGAATTGTAATGATAATAATCATATGAAGGATTGGAATAACGCTAAAGTTATAAAAAGTTGTGACAACTATTATGAAAGAAAACTATACGAAGCAAAAATAATTGGCGGTTTTGATGAAACGTCACTACTTAATAGAGACAAACGATATAATCTCAACAATATCTGGGCGACTGACTTACTAAGTATTGTCAAAAAACGTGCTTAAGTCAAGTTCAATGAATCAAATGTACAGTAAACTAGTTTTCAATCAATCGATTCTCTGATGAAGACTTTATAAGTCAAATATAAGTACGCAAGTACTCAAATATAAACATCTATTAATTACTAGTTTTATATTTGTTAAATGAATACACAGTCAAAAGTTTTCTTTCTTAATCATTAAAAATTAGATATAAAACTAGGAATTAATAGATCTTAAAATCCAAGCGCTTTTGACTTCTTATTAAGTCTTCCTCAGAGATGATAAACAACGAAATTATTGCGTTTTTGAACATATATTGAACTCGAAATCAATTGATTTGATTTAAATGACAGATGAGAGAAGTGAAAAATGTCATTTCGATCTGACCTGATGTGACAGATTAATAAATCATAGAAACTAATTATCACAAATCATGTCTATGACTCTATTGAGTCTCTAACAGGCATTCTGTAATTTCAAACTCAGATATCTTTACGAGTATAACAATACTAATGCCTTTCTCGATACTAAATGTATTTCAAATGAAATATGGACTCATATAAGCTCTAGAAGTTTTGGAGATAATCTCTTAGAAAACAAATTATAACTTAATATTCAAGAAATAATGAATGAGTGATGAATAGCAAAAGGAAGAGTACATACAGTGTGTAATTTGCGTTCAGTTCTTATAGCGTGTACGACCATTGCATTTCCCAAAAAAGTTAGTAAGCTTAATGAGCATAATCCAATTCCTAGTGGAAGTGCAATAGCAATGTTGTCGAGATAGGCCGTCGAATTGCCTGCGATGACGTTCACATGCGAACGACTATTGAATGCCGGCAATACTCCCATTATGTCCTCACCAAAGATAAGAATTTCACAATTACTCTGCTCTCCATTCAGACTCTAATAACAAAATCGTAGAAATTCCAAAAGATGGACAATACCTGAAATGAAAAATAAAAAATTCCTTATTGACTAATTTTTTTCCTTAATTCTGTTAGACCTCAAGTCAGTTAAATCTATTCTTTATGCTTCGATTGAATTTATTGTTTTTAGTGACAGATAATTGATTAAAAGTTATTGCTCCCAATGGTTTTATGTCTGAAGATAATGAATAATTTAGTTGATAGAGAGACAGCCATTGTCTCTTATTTTTCAAAGGCATGACAAAAATTAATCAAATGAGACTATTTTGTTAAAGTAGAATCTTTTGGTTCTCGTTAAATTCAAATTGTCTTTTCATACAATAGAAAAAAACTATCTTTACAACAAATATATAATGTTTATGTGACAGCTTCTATACTACAGAGTTTTAATCTAAAAAATTCAGGAGATTTTTTTTTTATCAAATAATGACTCATTAATAAGAGACAAAAAGGTTAATTTGATTTTGTTATCTTTTGTGTTTTCCATTTTTCAAATTGTTAAATCATGTAAAAAGTTTAGATTTAGTGCCAAAGTATTTATGAATGCTGTTACCTGTTTTAATGATGTAATAATTTTTGAATTAATAGTGGCAGATAACTCGACAAATAGTCTTTAAAATGAGTACAAAAATTTAATCCTATTTAAAAAATCAAATCAAAATCCGCCTTTTTGTTCCAACTGGTTAATCAGTGATCCCTTACGATAGTGAGCGATTAGTTTAACAAATTTAAACTCATTATATATGAATATGAAGATTATTATCAAAAGAATCAAATTAAACTCATCTGAGATTAATGAATAGATTTTTAATGAGAAATTAGTTTTAAATGTATTTATTTATTCATAAGTAAAGTATTCATTTATAAGTAAAGTATATTCATGGGAAAAATCCCTTCAAAGCGATCTTATTTTTCAGGAGCACCATATTTCGTCCGTTCACGATTCGTCCGCACCCTGTCTTCAATCTCCTCAATAACTAATTCTCGAAAAATTTATCCCATTTTCAAACTCAAAAGTAAACTGAATCCAAAGGAAACTTATTTTAACTGAAGTATAATCATTTGAAATGATAGTCTCTGAAAATGAAAGTTAATTTAATACAGAGAGAAAACCTGAAGGGTTTTCTTCGAGATCGACCGGTTAGGTGGTCCTGCACACGGTAATTACCTGTGTTCGCTCATTTCGTAGTGGAATATTTAAATATAATTAATAATTTTGTTATGTTATATGAAATAAGTTATCTTTGGTTTTAGTTTACTTTTGAGTTTGAAAATGGGATAAATTTTCTGGGAATTAGTTATTGAGGGGATTGAAAACAGGGTGCGGGCGAATCGTGAACGGGCCAAATATGGAGTGCCTATTTTTCAGATATCTGATAAATATTTAAACTGCTTAAAATTCATTATTATTATGCAATTACTAGGAGTTTAAATATTTATCAAACATCTGAAAAATAGGATCGCTTTGAAGAGTTTTTTCCATGAATATACTTTACTTTAAATATTTAAATACATTTAAAACTAATTTCTCATTAGAAACATAATGAGTTAGTAAAAAAGAAAGTCACATAAAGCCTTTGCTATTATTCCCTATTGGGTTGTATTTTGTACTTATGGTACAAATACTAGTATACAAAGTGTATATTAAGTGTACAAGTTCTTAAATGAACACTTTAGATGAGAATGGCATCACTTGTTATGATAATTTTCTTGTTTAAACATAATAATTATTAGGTTTAGTCTAAACCCATTAACAAATAAGTTTCAAATTCAACTTAATTTCATGGACTTATTATTGACTTTTTAATGGAAACTAATTTTTATGGATTTTCTAATCTCAATCCATTTTTTATCTCTAAAAATTATATTACCAAAGATTTATTTTTTCTAACGTAAGCACTTAAGAGCACCTTTAGATTAAACTTATTGAAGTGAAAAGAGATTTTTAAAAATATAATTTCTAATAAGCAATTAATTACAGCAAACTTTTATCAAAATTTTTCATCAGAGAATATAGAGAGGATTTTATTTATTGATTTAATTATCCTCTGTTAAGCTTTTATTCTTGATCTATTTGAATATTTCTTGAATGTATTCAAATTTAATTATAGAAAATCGATTTCATGCTAATCTCTAACAATGAATTATTGAGTCAGAAACAACCACCAAAATCTAGTGGATGAACAACTATTGAAGAACTAAACCAATTAATCTCACATAAGGATGGGACTAGTGTAATTACGAGAATATTACACGTAATATTACGCGTAATTTTACGTCATATTACACCAAATTACTAAATTTTACATCTATTTTACAGTATTTTACAGATTTTGCGTAATATTATACCCAAAAAGATTTTTACGCGTAATATTCCAACCCTAATCTCACATTAATGTTGAGAAGCATACAAAATAAGAACTCATTCATTTGAGTTCCAGTCAAGACATGGCATCTAATTATTTAATTAATATTTTCAAAGCATAAAACAATTCAAATTAATATTCGCTTTAAATTAAAAATCAAATAAATTTTTTCAATTATTAATAAAAGAATGCCTTACTTTTAAGTTGATTAAACGTTGAAATCAAAAATTATGTAAAAATAGACTTTAAGAGTTAGCAAACTTTTTCAACTTGAAGGTAAAGATGTTTATAAAACAAAAATACTTTCAATTATATTAACACCAAATTGTTGTAAACTGAAAGATGAGCGCATGTTCTTCTTTATTAAGATATGAAATTCATTTCTTCTTTCAAATTTGAATAATTTTCAATGAATTTTCATTTTAAAATCTATAATGATTTTAAGATAAAATTTTGGTTAACATTAAACTTGAATGTGT
>JAQFZT010001316.1:0-15876 GCA_034696325.1 Camisiidae sp.
TGGCTCGCGAAGACTTTCGAGAAACTATAAGAATGAGCTCTTAAAAGTTTTTCTAGAAAAGGCTTTAGTATTCTATAGAATCTGTATTGACTGTACGACTGTATTGAAATTTGTTGAATGCTATTTTTTGTACTAAGGTAGAAGAACGGTTATTTTTCAATTAGTAGTTTTATTATTTGAAGCTGTCATTCATTCCCAGAAATGAAATCACATGATTGCATTGATATGTATTGATATTGATAAATCTCACCCTTCTTGCAGTCTAAGTAATTGTTAAATGAACTTTTCAATAAAATTATTTTTTTGGCTCTCGGCTCGAATTATTTTAGCTTTTCGGCTCTTCAGTGAGAAAAGCCTGGCGAGGCCTGTTATAAATTCAATGTTAGATTTTGTGAGAAACATTGAAATAATGAGTCTAATTCAAGATTAATTGGGATATTTCGAACAAATAAATTTTACAAACGAGCAATTCATTGAAGAAGTAGAAAAAGTTGAAAACTTACCCAAGGCTTATCACAGCTGCATCCCTGTATTGCTGGTATTGGACATCCAAACAAAGTTGATTCGCCATTAACCATATAAATGGATGATAATAAGAGAATAACGATTTTTGAAAACATAATTATTTTTCTTATTTTTTGCTGATAAGTGTTTGCGGAATAACTTATTTCAAATTCTATTAAATGAATTACGAAGTTTTCAGCTCAATCAAACTCTTTAACAATTATTCACAATAGATCATCAACTTTTATATCACTTTGTGTTGTGCCGTATAATTTATGCGTCGGTTTTTGTTTGATTTGATTTTTTAAACACTGTCATATATCAAGTTTATATATAATAAAATATAAAACTGTTCATTTCGGCAAAAAGCTTCAAATAATAAGAGAAAATAAAGATAAGCAAGAAAGTGTTGCACCAAAACATTAAAATCAAACCTTATTAAATAGATAGAGAATACTCTACTTGGCTGAGCTCAAAAACAGTAGCATTAAATGTTATATTTAATTTAATTTTTCATACATTATAATCGACAGAGAATTTCATTTATAAAATATTCATGATTTACAAATCGAATTAGATTGAAACAAAAAAAAATTTTTCGTTCAGGTCGGTCTCTATACTTGAGTTGATTTCTTTGTCATTTTTAGAGACAAGATAGTAATAAAAATTTTGAAAATAAGATAATTGTTGCAGTGACTTACTTATGTTTGGAATGTCAAGTTGTTATGATGAATTTGAAGTGCAAATTTAGCACAATTTCTATTATGTATTACTTGAAAATGATTAATTCGCAGTTTAAATTTCCTTATCTATGATGAGAAGTTTTCTGACTTTATGTTTTCTAATAAACATTAGATGGCTTTTGATTATATCCTGTATTGTTGAAATCAATTTATTTAAATAATTACATCAATAATTTAGTGTTCATATAAGAAATGAATTCCACTCTTGAACTTCTATAGTCTTATCAATAGAGACTATAGAAGTTGCAGCAGCTATTTGTTTGTTGTGTTCATTCTTATACAAAATATTGATTCATTAGTTATTCTGAATTGCATTGCATTGAAGAGTGGAAGGTAGAAGAGTTGAATGTGGGTGCAAATTATTTCAAGGAAAAGCCTATTTAGGATTGCGTTTTTAAAAAAATTATAACTAAAATAGTGTTCAAAAACATGTGCACATCTTCATTAAACTCATTATACATTTACAAATAAATGTAGGAATAGATGTTTCGAATAGAAAATTTGGTGATTTATCTAAGATTAAACTTATTGCTATTGTTTTTTAAATAAATCAATTTTGATAAAAATATAACATGACAGTTATGTCAACATTTAAAGGTGAAAAGATTTAAAATGTTTTTGAGTTATTACATGGTATTCATAATAAAAGATGTCAGTAAAAGAGTGAAAACTTGGTATAAAATCGATTTGACTCTAATAGAATACTAAGCCTACTATTCGTACACATTTTTAGTGTGAGTCTATTGAAGAAAAATTCACCCGCTTTTGAGTGAACGAATCGACTTTTCCCTTACGAATACTCTCTCAATTCAAAAAAGAAATATCGCTCACATTCGCATTTTCCACTCAAACAAATATAAATATTAGTTTAAATCAATTATAGTTATAATGAAAAATTCACGTTTTTAGTGAAAACAATTCCTTAGGCTTTGTACCATAGGATGAGATCTGTAATAGAGTCATGGATAAATCAATTTGTTTTTCTTAGCCTTAATTAATAGACTCCTCATTAAGATCTTCTTGAAATATTTTTTGTGCCGAAAATGAGTTGAGTCTGAAATTCGAGGAATTTTTCTTCTTCGCTAAACTAATTTGAAGTTTAAGAATAAATAAACAGAAAAGTGTATGAAAAATAGTTTTAATGCGTCGTATGGTTTATGTATTTAAGTTTATCTGATTGAATGTGCACTCATTTGTCTATTTATTATTCTTCAAAAGTAAACTTCAAATTTTATTTACATAATAATACAGAAGTAATGCATTCCATCCAAATTTAAAAGTCAATAATTTAAAGGGTAAGTTATTTACTATTTAGATCTTAATTAAGTATTAATTAGTATTTAAACTTTAACTATTTATTTGACGAGTTGTGAGAAACTATATATTGAACGTTATATAGTTTTTAAGTTTTTTCTTTCAATTCATAGTTCAAATCTTAAGTTATAATTTTACAAATTCTCAGGATATGTTTTAACCTAAAAATATTTATTAAATTTGATTTTAAAACAGTTCTAAGACTTATAGTTATCTACGGGGAAGCCATAACGCGCACGCGTTTTCAAAACGTGTTAACTGTCAAACATTTATTTTATAGTCATCTTCGATAAGAGAGTCAATTTAACTCTAAGAATCTTTAAATTAGTGTTTCATAATGTCGTCAATTCATTTATTTAGTAATTATTCAATTAATTGTCAATTAAAAGTAGCAGTATTTTTAACGCAGTTTCTTAATACCCATTCTTCGCATTCAAAAAGACATGTAACAAATTTTTGTATCCAGTTCTCTATGTATTTTGCATTATGTTTGGGTTCAAACAAAGCATTAATTTCCAGATATTATGTTTAACACTTCATTTCCATTACATTTAAACTTAAATAATACTGAATTATTGTGTATTATGAAGTTTTTTCATAGAGTTTAGAATGAATTCCGAATTGAAGCAAAATAATCGATAGAATAGTTCATTTCTAACACAAGGCGGTGGTACAGTACAAATGTCTAATAATATAATAGTCTTTTGATTGAATATTATACAAATATTTATTTATCCAATTTTTATGGTATAATTTTGATGACATTTGAATCAATGAATGACTTTTTTTTAAATGATTCATAGGCAGGGGTAACAAAAATTTATTTGAATATTATTTATATAGTAAATGTGAGTACAGCTACTCCAGGAAAGCTATGTATCCATGACTCAGCAAGTGATACGGATTTATAAGGGTTTCACAACTCATAACCACTACTCAATGCTAATATTCATTATTACTATTGAATGCTATTAGTCATTAACATAACAATTTGTATACTTCCCCTCATGTTTGATCTGAGTTTATGACTTGATCTGAAGAGATCTCTGCATAACTTTGCTGGAGTAGCTGTACTGCTTAATAAAAGTTACTCAAAGTTACTAATATATAGATATTAAGCTTGACTAACATTGTAATCAGCTTTCTATTAATGCTAAGTATTAAACGATATTAATTATTTGAGACATTTCCGTTCTTAATTTAAGTTATTCAATTGAAGATAAGATAAGAATGACCTCAAATAATTTTCATTACAAATATTTTTTTAGAGAAAAGTTTAATAATAATGAATTCTATTGAAGAAGATTATAAAATTTCAACAAAAATTAAGCGATAATTTATTCTGATTATACAGAACTTGATATCAAGTTTTCATGTTTTGTTTTGAAAGGAAAAAGTTAAACTTAGATTGAATTTACTTGTATTGAATGCAATTACTGTCAATTTGGATTGTATTTATATTTTGAAAATTGAATAGAAAAATTCTCAAACAGTGATTAAAGTTTTCATGAAAATAGATGTTATCAAGAGTTGTATTAACTATAATTTTCTATTCTCTAACTGTCTTCTAATTAAAAATTCAGTGAAAGCTCTGATTCACAATAAAGTTGATTGTGTCCATTGGGAAATGAAAAGTCAATTGTTCATTCTAGACGTGTGGGTTCGCTTCAAATAAGTGATAAACTCTTCTAACGTTTTGAGACAATACATGAAAAAGTCTAGACATTTTTGCAAACAATACCAGTTAATGTTTTTTTTATAAATTAGAATAATTTACAATTGTTGGATAAATAATCTTCTCTCCTCTTATGTGTTTTCAATGATATAATCGAGAAAATGTATTAAGTGGTGGAGAAATAATGAATAAACTAGTGTTTGTCTTAGAATCCGAAGGCTTAGAGCCCGAAAACTTTTCATCTCAGGAAATGTATTTGTCAAAGCTTTGTATTGAATTATTGAATATAGAAACTTTACCCCATAATCTATTTCTGAAAACATTATTTCTGCTCCCATTTTTGCAAAATTGAATAAATTCCTAACAAATTGAACAAATTTATAATTATTTTAATTTGACTACATTGAAGTTTTGGCTCAAATGTACATTCCTTTTTTAAACAAAATATTTCACAATAAATGTTAGGAATTTATTCAATTTTGCAAAAATGGGAGCAGAAATATTGTGAAATAAAGAACAAAATATTTTGTTTAAAAAAGGAATGTACATTTGAGCCAAAACTTCAATGTAGTCAAATTAAACTAATTATAAATTTGTTTCCCTTTGATTTATTTGAAATTTGTTTCAGGAAATATCTCTGAATGATATGAGTGATGCTTCAATAACTTAGGAATCAGTGATATAAGAATTAGTTGACATTTTTTCTATTTCCGACATTCAAGCCTTCCGAATACAAGCCAATGCAGAATCAAATAAACTCACACTCTGTTGAAGCACTTTATTGTTCATTCTCTAAGTAAACAATACAACAAGAGCTATAATCAAATTTGGTTAATAATTCTTATTTTCTTTGACACATATCCCAAACTTAATCTCAACTCAAATAATAAGAAAATTTCATTATATATGTCTCTTGTTCTCACAAACAATATTTATCGCAATCTCTCAAAGTTTTCACCCTAATTGTAATCACACAATAAAAATATGTTAATGGACTTGTAAATAGAAAAATATAAAGAAAATTTAAAAGTTATTTGTTTCTCATCACTTTGAAAAAAAAATTGTGAAAAAAGATTAAAATGCAATAACACTGCGATTTATGTAGATTAAAAATAATATCTCAATTTGAACAACTATTTCGGTGTCTATCAGAGCAAAACTGATTAAAACTTATTTGAATAGATAGTAATCGATCCGTGAAGTAATCAAATGCAACAATAATTTGTATTTTTACTTTTTCTGACTATTCTAACCATTAAAGAGTTATAATATTCTAGTGTATGGAAACGGAAAGGGGTGTGTCGGACACGAATAGGCGTAACACATACTCACTCTTCTCTAAAAACGTTCAGATTCTTCTTGACTAGAAGTTTGTATTCATTTTTGACTTAATTGATGTGCAAACTTGAAATAACAGGAAAAATAAATTATAACAATAAGTTACATAACGCGTGACATTATAGCAGAGTTCAAAGTGAATCGTGACTCGTATATAATGAAGATATAAAACATTTTACAAAAGCTTGGATGGAATATTTGCATGAAAACTTTTTTTATAACCACCATTATGTGAGTTGAAATGTTACACCTTCTGTAAAAACAAATTTAGAGAAAAAATTAGAATAATATGTTTTGTTCGTTTATTTCGGTTCATTTGATGACTGTTTTAATGGATAAAAGTTTAGGCGTATCTTTTAGTCTTTTTTATTGAGCTCAATATGCAATCTTTTTCTTAAGATTCGCAAAACATTTTAATTCAGTAACGCTTAGATGTGAGCAAAAATATCATTGCCTTAAAAACAATTTGTTTGATGGAGAAAATGGGTTGCTTTGTGTTAAATAAGGTTGAAGTATGCACTGGTTAGTGCATCGCTATCCAGCATTTTTTTTAATAATAGTGACATTTGGACACACACTTAAATTCTGATTATTCCAACTCATGATTTATTCATTTAAAAAATGAATTAGAAATTGCAATTTCAAACTCAATTTCTTTGACTTGAATATATAAATATAATTTTGCTTTCAACATAATAAACTTGAAAACCAAATTCAAATATTTACCTAAAAAGCTTTCAAAATGAAAGTGAGTTAACGAAAAACTCTAACTTTAATTTTCAATTGATATCTTATTTGCTTTAACTCAATGTTAAAAAAGGTTTTTATGCCAATTCTGAATATGCAAAAATAAAACTTTTCATGATTTGATTTTAATTATTGTTTTCATGAATATTAATGCGTAGTTACTTGACAGTATTTTTTCATGTTAATGCATGTAATTTAAGCAATACTCTAGAGAGAACTCGTAATTCATAATTTGAAATAATATACAGGAACACCAAAAGTTTGGAATCAATGCAAAAATCACTGTAGTTTTATAAGTGCTCCACTACTTCCACAACATTACTTCTACTTTATTTTTACTCATTTGATTCCAGACTTTTGATGCGCTCTGTATTGTAAAACTCCATGACAAATAAGCATTGAAAAAATAAACCATACATTCAAATAAATTATTAACGCTTGAACTGAAAAATATTTTTGGCTGATTTTCAAATTATGAATATTTAAAACATTTTACTATAGAATAATATGCGGTATCTATCAAATGAAATGCGCTATTCATCGAAGTTTATCGATAGACATATGCTATGACAGGAAGTTTTCTATTATGGAGTAAAAGAGATTTTTTTGGATATGCACCACTTCGCCATCAATAAAAACTTGGAAATGTGAAACTACATTCATTGAATCATTTAAAGCTAAAGGACTCGCATTAACAATAGTAATAAAAATTTGGTCGCAACCAATTTTAGAGCAATCGTTAGAAAAGAGAATTTATTATTAAATTACTTGAAAAGTTCTGTAATTATATTATAGTTCTTTGTTAACATGATAGCTATGTAAAACAAATTAAGAAACTTTTCTTCTCCAATGACTTTACTGTAATATAAAACTATTTTTTTCTTATTCTTCTACTCGTTTTTATGCACTAATGCGAGACTAATTTCTGCTTAGAAAAGATGCACATAATTATTATTACTAGTGAAGGAGTTGTTGTTTTTTATACTCTCATTTCTTAAGCAGAAGTCTTTCGTTGCGGTGAGAAATGTCAGGAAACTTGAAATGATAGTTCTCTGTTTTGGAAAAGGGATTTAACGTTTAGGCCTAAAAAGTACCGAAGCTTTCATATAAGCATTTGTATTGATCTCTTAGTAATTGAGATAAAGCTTATAATACATTGACATGAATTTTCATTCCTATGTTGAAGGGGAACATTCATTTTTATTGTAGTTATTCTTTTCATAATACGAATGTTTCATTAGCAGTTTGGTCTAGTGGTCAAAGTGGTTAACAAATCATAGATTGGGCACAGGTTTTGTGTTCGAATTTTCTCAGATCCACATATTTTCACGACTATTTTTTTGTTTTTGTGACAAATGAGTTGATACTGAACTCAATTTTGATAATTTCATACAAATCGACCAAAATAATGCTTATATGAAAACTTCTTTAGATATCAATGATATAAAGTTCTGAACTCAAATCAAAATATTTGGTTGGATTTGAAAATGTTTGAAGTTGATTAAGTTTGGAAAAACTTCTTATTCAAAGTCAGAACATTTAATGAGTAATCAAAGGGAAACATTGATAATGTACAGTATTTTAGAGGTAAGAGAATAATGATTTCCTATTGTAGTATTTATTATCTTTTAGATTTGAAAAATTTAGTTAATTCACATTTGTATTTTTTTGTATTATATAAGTTTTATAGTAGCAGTGCTTTCAAAACTATAGAAAAAAGTTTAATCAGCAAATATATTGAAGGAATATTTTGTTCAACAAACGTTTCATGAAAATACTATATGTTCTGAAAAGTTACTTTATTTCGATATTTTTTAGGTGTCTTCTCACATGTTTCAAATTGACTTGTTAGAAATTTCATTTTTTAGAAAAGTCATTTGTTAGAAATTCATTTGTTAGAATCCATAATCAGGTTCACCTCCATAACCTTCATAACAAAGTTCACCTCAAATACTATTTCTAACAAATAAAATTTACAACAAGTCAATTTCTAACATGTGGGATATGATAATTTTTTATTCTATTATTTTTTCAATAACTATGTTTATTCATCCATTCACTTTATGTTATTCAAAATTAAGTTTTTCTAGTATTAAGAAAGTAAGTAATTATTTAAGTAAAAGTTGCAAATTTTACCATAAGTAGTTCAACATTGATTTGCTCAACTAAATAATAAAAGTCAACTATTTCTTTAAATTCTCAACTAATTATTAGTAATTTTTCATTTTGTCATTATTTGTGTACTTTTTCACATACAGTAATTATAAATACGTTTAGTTTTTCTCAAATTCAAATCATTTCTTTTTTTATAGCCTGAGAAATAACCACAAGCTTTATAAAAACCTTAACTGAAAATTTCTTCTTAATTTGGTCACAATTTAATGAGTTGAAAATAATCACAATTGAATTCTGTTTTTTGTTTAAAAAATGATTTCCGTTCGCTTTATTTCCAGTTCAGTAATTTTTGTAATTCGAGACGAAAATTTGATAAAAGAGAGAATTAGTCAAATGAAAGTAATTTTTAGAGCTCAATAATAGAGAGAATAAAACTTCTTTCTCAAGTGTAACTGAAGTAAATGATTTCAAAATTTAAAGCAAAAAATTGTCTATCGATGTGTGCGAAACAAAGAGAATTAAACATATTATAAAGCTTTTTTTCGTTCAAAGTATGTATAGTATGATTGAACTTGACTGCAAAAAATACTTTCACGAAAGAAAACCATCAAAATCATTGAGAAGTTTTTTCTTACAATACTTGTTATCATTTACTGAATTCATGCTTTGAGAGAAATCACGCAATACATTTTTTGTGCATTTTATTCATGTTACAGATAAATTTTTTGCTTATAATAACCCTATCAATGAAATAATCGTGAATTAGTATTAATGAAAGGATAACAAACTCATAATTACCCTCAAAAACAAGCCATTATTTTATTACAGGGTTCGTATGTTGTCTCCACATTCATCTTTGTAATAGCTCTCAAATGACAAATCATATTTCATTTCCTCTTCAATAAAACTTTTGCACTGTGTCTAAAAAGAAATTTTTGTATACAACGAATTTATAAAATATGAATTGATTCAATAATTTACATCCAGATTCATATTTAGCATAATTGTATAGTTTTCATAAATTTATATTTTATTTTATTGTATAATAGCTATAATCATGATATGTTATAATGACATACATTATAATTATATGCAATTATTTAATTAAATGAATTTATTTTCATGCTAAAGTTCTATATATGCACGAAATTCATATATTTTTAATTTTTTGTAATTAAGTGTAATCATGTAATCATATTTCACGTTGAATATGCATAGAGAACATTACAATAAAAACGAATTGAGTTCAGTTACAAAAAATATATATCGATTTTATCGAAGCACCGAAAGGTCACTATTATTTTCTATATCGATTATTTTCATGCCATCACATTAATGTTGATGTCAGTAGAGCTTATTATTTGTACAGCAGATTCTGTAAACCAATGATAGTAGGATTGTGTGCATTAATTTTCTTACTCATTAGTCTTTGTGTTTCATTTCTCTTCATTTTTTCTAATAAGCAAAACCAACCACTAAATGTGATTTAGAATTTTTTTGACAAAAGACAAACATGATTTAACTTTTATCTTAAAGCTAGAGAAAGATTTATCTTCATTTTCATCATACTTTTTTCTATGAAAAATAATTTTTTTCTGACTCGTGAGCAGAGCTTCTAAAATATTCCTTTGGAAAGTAATATCTTCAAAAGAGCCTTTAAAAGAGAAAAAATAACTTCATTTTCACTTGACTTATTAAAAAACTAAAATACGATTACAATTTGTTTTACCCAAATTAAAAATGTATAAAATATCTATGAGAAAAGACTCGTTTATATTAAAATTTATGCAATCTTCACAAATAGAATTCCATAGTGAACCTTCAAATTAAATAAAAGCATATTTTTTTGTCGCTATGATTGTGAAGTATACCAGTGTTAGAAATCAGTCTCAAAAGGTAAAGTTGAGTTGAGCACTTCTAATTCAAAGTATTTTTAATGACCGTGATTTGCAATTATAACTTAGTATGTTATATTCCACATTCAAACAGCCTTTGATAACTATTTTACATTATTATACTTTATCTCAAATTTTCATATTTAATCTGATTTCTAACTATAAGTAGCGATAAATACACTTTCTAGAGTATTAAGATGGAGCAAATAGGTTTGGACATTATGAATTTGAATTTAGACAAAACTTAGTGCTCCCAAAAAAGCAATTCAACCATTTAAATGAAAATCTAAATATAGATTGACATTTTTCTAATTAAGTAATACTGATAAAATGTTAATTAAAGTATGTGAATCCAAATATCAAATTCATATTTACGCTATGAATTCAAAATCAAAGGCACAAAAGGCCTAAATTAATTTATAACTTATTCAAAAGTTGAATTCGCTAAAGAGATACCCTTATTTAACAGATAGCTTTTGGTTTTTTTGCGCTTTGTGTGCATTAAATGTTCTGCATTCAAAGCATTGATTTTTTCCCTAATAATGAGAATTTATCATTGACAACATGGAGGGTCTTTTCGATGAGATTGTTTAATATACGTTTAATGAATAAATTTTTTCATTCAGATTATCATTTTTCGTGCTCTGAAAGTAAATTTATTTCTCTCGTTCTTTAGTATAGTATTATATTTTGTGGATAAGTAAAAGAAATAATATTACGAAAGTTTTCCCCTTTAATATCAATACCAGTATAATGAAAATGTTTCAATTTATAACAAGTGTGTGCTTTAAATTGAGACCAATATAAATCTCAATATAGCTTTAATAAAGACATAATAGAGAAAAATAATACAAGTGTGAGTTTAATTTTAAATTGTTAATCAATTTAAAAACATAACACAATATTTATGGTATTTTAAGGTAAAGTACACTAAACTGAATAGTGTTTCCGAGAATATAACTTCAAATTGGAAAAATTCATAGATTCATAGATTAATTAATTTTTTTTCTAAAATATAAAACTATTTTAACAAGAATTATTTTTATCGAATCTATTTTCTAACACTAAATATCCAAAACATAACATATTATGTTATTATTATTATATACATAACGTTAAAACTTTTCTTAATAATGTGGTCAAGAATTTGAAAATATCATATTATTTAATCCATTTGTTTTATGGTTGTCTGAAGTTTGACGATAGCTATTAAATTTATACGAATAAAATAAGTTAAAACACGTTTAAGCAAAAGAAAAAACTAAGCGTTAATCGATAAAAAAAGGAATTTAAACGTTTTTTCGCTGGAGTCAGTTATTTCTGTGAAAGAAAATTGTGGGAAAATATCTTTTGGTTTTCTGTTCTCTTCACATATCTTGGCTCTGGGATATAGATGAAGGCATTCTTATTTAAGACATTCTGCCGGACGTTATTCATAACATTTGATTTTTATCTCTTGAGTGTTAACATGACTTTATACGATTCACATTTATTTTGTCACTACATTTATATTTCGATTCGCTAACTTCTGAAGGCCTGCAACAGCTTTAGATTCATTCAGAGAAATATTTTTGATAAAATCGTGATTAAATCAAATTTCAAACCTTGCAATGTATCGATTTCTAACTCGTTGTGGAACACAACGAGTTTATAGATTCGTACTTTTTGTCCATTTTATTGGGGTAAAAATGCAAATTTTGAAAAATTTTTAATTCATGGGTAGAACAAAATGAATTTAAGGATTCAGAATTTTTTAACTATTCCATCATGAGTTATAATGTATTCGTAATGTAAGAAATAAAAAAGTAGATAAATTGTATGCAACTTTCCTATAAATTACTTATTTTACATCTCAAAAATGATATGAATTATTCATTTCGAAAATAGTCAGCCGTAAAGCGATTTACTTAATTGGGGAACATTTTACGAGAATCATAATATTTATTATAAAAAATATATTTTTGGATGAAAACAGATTTATATAAAAGATTTAGAAATAGATAAATTTAAAAATTTTTGCTTTAATGACAATCATAAAAGAAATGAGAAAATTTGAACGTACAATTATATTTACTCTCATGTGATAAATTTGAATATACAAATAAAAGTTAGGATAATAGACTTTTTTGTGAAAATTGCTATACATTTATCATTAAAAAAGTTTATATGTAATAATAGTTATCTCTCTTTAGCAATAGTAAGAAACAATTTTTAAAGTTGAAAATAAAATAAGTAAAACTATTCGATGTGATACAAAAATTATATTAAGAAACTTAGAAAGACCTTAAGTATTATTAGAAAATACAGTTATTTATTTGGGTTATTAAAGTTGCCATTATATGGAGTATCAATAAGTGGATTTGATTGTAGATGTGATGATGTAGAATGTTTAGAAAATCAATATATATTATATGGATTATATATAGCAAAGGGTGGGTTTAGGGTAAGTCAGAACCTTTTTTTTTAAAAAAAAATTTGAAATTCATATCTTGAAAATTGACATTTTTCCAAAATATTTGATTCAAAAACTAATGTTTCATCTCTTTTCAATTGGATCTACTGTAAGAATCAATATTTATGAAAATTGAAAGCAATAATTTTACGCTTATTCTAACTTGTAAGTAGGGTTCTAAGTGAAGGTTTTCATAAATGTTTTTGATTAAAAAAATATTTGAGAAAATAGAAACTTCTCTAAAAAATGATAATCCCAAAAGTAGCCCCCCTGACCACAAGACCCTGCGCATTAGTGCTTTACTTATAGCTAAGGCCACCCTATTTTTGAATTGATCCTCACATAAATGGACTCATCTTGCGATCCCTTTTACGCTGTTGTGAGTGTCTATTGCTATTCACGATTTACACCATTGAAAATCTTTGTTCCATTCGCTAAAGTTCTCTCTCACTCACACACACTCTCAATATCAGTGTATAGTTAGAGAGATGCCGTTCAACATACACTTTGTTGATAAACGTTTCACTAGGATTGTGACTCACATTCATTATTGAGTGACGCGAATCAGTTATACACTACATAACTATAGTATATAAATCTTATACTAGTATTCGAG
Organism: Camisiidae sp.; assembly: GCA_034696325.1. Taxonomy (NCBI): domain Eukaryota; kingdom Metazoa; phylum Arthropoda; class Arachnida; order Sarcoptiformes; family Camisiidae; species Camisiidae sp. The sequence continues at coordinate 13,400 of JAQFZT010001316.1, forward strand.
AGGAATCTGAAGTTTTTCCCATCTCTTGTTTAAGTCACTGGAAATATATGTGTTTGCATTACTCTCTGCCTGTATTGTGTTGATTGAAAAACTACCAAAACTTTTTCTATTCTTCATCTGTGTTTTTATACTTGAGAATTATCTTCTTTTCAAGTCGTAAAACACTTTTTTAGGTGAGTTTTAGGTTTTATTTTATTGAGTAATAACTATATTTTGAGAAGTATTTGCATAAATATGTTATTCAAATTATATGTTCTTCAAATGGATTTAAATATCAAATCATAAAAGTAGTGATCAAATGTTTTTTGTTGATAATAAGTATTTCATATGATTTATTTGGGCTTATATTGAAGTTTAGATGTAAAAATCCTTAACTCAATAATAATAAAGCATTCACTCAATACATTAAAGTTTACTAAATGTAGTCTTTTTAGATTTTGCATTATAAAGTCATTTTTGCTCTTTTATTGAAAGTTATTTTTCCCAAAAAGTTCAAACTTTTTATTGTTTTTTATGCAACAACAATAACAATATTTCAAATTTAACGCATAAACAAAACGTTTTATTGAATCACATATTTTAGGCCATTAGAAAAAGCCATTTTTGGCTATTTATTTTAGATTTACGAGTATAACAGTCTCTAGAAAATAATTTCTTTTTTTAAAATCTTCCTATAATACAAATCATAAGAACAAAAAATCTTTTTTCACAACAAATATTTACAAAACTATCGTTGAAGTGATCGTTAAAATGAATATTTTTTGAAATAAAGCATCAAAATAATAGGCTCAAAATTTAATTATCTTTTGATTATATAAACGTCGCCTAAATATCGCCTAATGTCATATTTTTAGTAAGAAGAAATAAATTTTTGTGATTTTATTTTGTTTTTGCATATGATAAATCACTTTGTTTTCAACAAAACTGAAAATAAAGAAACTCGTACTAAGATTTATGAGTAGAAATATAGCGATAAATCTAACTTTATGTTTTCGATTGAAAAACTTTTTTCATCATTTTATTCGATAATTTGATAAATAATTTTTCATTCATTGAAGTCATAAAGTAGTTCAAGTTTTATTTGTTTCCAAAAACTCTGTAAACATATTCTTGAAGTATTTGTTGAGCAAATAGAGGTTCAGATCGTTTATAAATCTAAGAAAGATTTATTACATTTGAATGAGTTATAAATTTGTTGAACTCATGATAAGCTGCCATTCAATAATTAATTTATTAGTTAATTGAATCAACAAAACTAACCCCAGCTTACAATAGTAGATAAGTTAGGAAACAGTTGTGAGTATTCCTATTTAAATATTATGCTCTCATATATTCTATAAGACTTAGTACTGTATAAGGACATTAATGTAAGAGAAAATTTTCATCAATTAAATTTAATCCTTATTCACCGAAATTAATAATATTCTCTCATAAATATTTATTTTCACTTGAATTAAGACTCATTTGAATTTGATAATGAAATTTTTTCTAATCTCAATTAGTAATTTTTGAATTAATTAATGTTTCCTCAAACCAATTAATTTTTGCATTGATCGTATTCAAGCAATTTTATTAATTAAATTTTCCTCTTTTTCATGTGGAATAAGCATTTAATGTTTGTACACGTATAACCATTCAAGTTTTGTTAGTTTAGTTGTTTAATAACCACAAAATTGAGTACATAATCTAATTATCTCAGTTGTAGTTTTTCGGCAAAACTAGAGAATAAATAATTATTTTTCTTTAACAATTTAACTTATTCTCAATGTAATCAAACTCTATTATAATGATTTTTATTTCCTATTGTCATGTTTTCCTATCGATAAGAAAAACTTAATGTCAGTAATAGTTGTTTGAATCTATTTCTTTTATTCTTTATTCAATAAAATGATGTTATAGTGTCTTGTGAGCTATTTTACTAATTTTCTCCATTGTGTGTAAACCTATTGATAAGCTTTTTTGGCCATATCTTTCAATGGAAACTATTGTAGTCAGAAAATATGTAAAGAGAAAGTTTTCATTAATGAATGAGTTATGAGTGATGTTGAGTTATTGGTGAATGCTTTGTAAACGGAATGCAGTCATACTAAGCTATCTATAACTAACTAACTTTAATTCTCATCAATCATATCTTCTATATCTTCTGTAATATGTTAACAATTTGTTGATTTAGTAAAAAAAATTAGTGATTATTGATTGCTTTACGTTAGAAATATAAATTTTGTGAGTATTACTTTCAATTTAATCAATCAAAACCAAAACATCATTTAAACTTTGATTGTTAAAACTGTAATAATTAATGTATAAATTCGTGAACTGCAGTCAAAACTTGACTTAGAAATAAAGTCATAATTAAGGTTTGTTAATTAGCGCAAACTCTTTCATATAGCATAGAAAAGTGGATTATTGTTTATTACTATAAAAAATAAACATAAACAATAATAAACACATGTATAACTTTAATCAATCAATCAAAT
>JAQFZT010001317.1:0-15874 GCA_034696325.1 Camisiidae sp.
AAATATATAAAGATATTCATAAAAAGTATTTCTCAATTTCTGCTCATGTCTACAGATCTACACATAAATGTCTGAAAATCTCTGGGGGGCACTGCCCCTTTGGCCCTATCCTGGGTACGGCACTGGTTCAATGTTGCATAAAAGGGAATAAAATCTAATAGAAAGCCAAAGATAAGCCAAAATACAACTGAACTCAGCTTTGTTTTCTTTAAATACAAAGCTAGAGAAACGTTTAATCAGCAAAAATCCTATGCAACTCATTTTTGTTAACCTCAGTTCAATCATTCATTAGTTCCGAGTCTGAGAACAAGTAGTCTATTATTATATATACTAGTATTATGTTAACTGAATCTTAACTTATTTAGTTTTCATTTCCTCAATTCAAACCATGTAAACATAGTTTTATGTAAAGATCAAAGACTTAGAACTCACTATAACTCGGTTTTATTTGTGTTTACTTTTATCATCAATACTAGAATGAAATAGACTTCTGTCTCATTGAAAAGAAAAATCTATTCCTAACAGAGCTGGGATTTTCGTGAAATCAGGTTTTAGGTCTCGACTATTTCTCGAATTTTTAAAAACTTCCTTCAATTGTCAAGTTTTAAAAGTTTCGTTACATTCGAAAAATTTCTATTTAAAGGTTTTAAAGTTTAAGTTCATTTTTTTCAATATCAAAGCTTCGAAAATTAAATTAAATTTAATTTAATTCATTTTTTCTCAATTAAGTATCAAATGCAGACATTTAATTAAATTAAATCAATTTTGAGATTCGAACGAGTCTCGAGGTTGAGCTCGATCGAGAATAGAGACCCGATGCCCAGCTCTAATTTCTAATAAAATAATTTGGGAAGAGCTTAATGAAGGTCTAAATACTGACCGAAAAGCTTCGACAAAAAATAATTTCAATAAAATCTTATCGTTTTTTCACTTATTAAAGAGTTGAAACTGATTTCTATATAATTTTAGAACTAGTTTTCCAATGATTTATTGAATGTTTAACATTTTGCAGCTCTTTTCGGCAATGAATGTGAGCAATAATAAGAATTTTCACAATTTTCACAAAACTTTCACAATTTTATTTTTACTACAGTATTAACTCATTCAAAAACAAAAGTTTAAATTTATTAACTTTTAATCTCTGGTTTCATTATAATAAAATTGGGAACAATTTTACTTTACTTTGGCATGGATTTGGTTTAAACTCAAGATATATATCTAGTTTTGGATCAGTATTCCAAATATGAATGAATTTTTTTTAGGGAAATGAATAGTCCCAAAGATATAGACAATTGAAGACATCGAAGTCCTATCATAATTTGCTTAATCTGAGACAACAGTAACAATACTTATTGAGCGCGCGGTATCTACTCATAAATTATAGCTAACGTCAACTCGAAATCTTGAGTTTAAACCAAATCTATGCCAAAGTAAAATAAAATTGCTCCAAATCAAGCCTGAGTTAATAAATTTCAAATTTTCTTTTTCAATCAGTTAATAATGCAGTAAAAATCAAATTTTCAAAGTTTATATTCAACTAAGTTTGAACTGAAAGAATAATAATTTACTAGAAAATTAAAATTATAAGTCATAGCTTAATGGTTAGAAACGGTCTCACGGATGGTTTAATTTAAGGCTCGAACTTTAATTTAACTCTTTATTGGCTCGAGAGTTTGAGAATGTAAATTTGATAAATGAAAATTAGTTATAGAATTGAGATTCTCTTTTAAAAATGATTTGAAGAGCAGAAAAAAGATAAACAAAGTGTAAAATCTAATTTTTGGCCATACAATCAAAATGCTCATCACTGTATATGTTTTATATGTATTCAACTCTTATGATGACTGATGATATATCTAACCTATACTTATAGGTCTTCATGTTATTTATTGAATTGTTCTTTTGTTGCTTTTGCTGTAATTCATTATGGAATTGCAGAGAAAGGTATACTCTATGAAATCATACTGTATTCTCAAGGTTTAACTTCAATTATTAAGTGGATACTAATGCTTCACATGTTAGCAAAAGAATTCAATTCAAAGGTGTTTATATGAGATGAAAATGTAATTGTTTTTATTACAGAACTTATTACTTCTTATTTCAATTATGAATAAGAAGTTATTTTCATGAAATTAATTCGATTTAGTGTTTTCAAAGGATTTTCAACTTTTATTGAATGGAAAAAGTTAGAAAAATCAATAGCAGAAGCTTTTCAGTCAGTACTAAAACCTTCAGGGCTTCAAAACTTTGCATTTCAATGAATCCATTAAAACTGTCAATTTATACCTATTTTAACTACTGGTGAATAACGGATAAAATGTCTTTTCTGGCAAATATTTAATAGAATTATTTCATTCACAGATATAAAAGAATTGATTCCAGAGCTGAGAACAATTGATTTCCAAATCTATTTCCTCTCAAATAGTTATAGTCTAGACTTAGACTTATCTCTAATGCTATATCTTCTGAACGGTTTTCAATGTCGAAAGAATGTGAAGAACTAAGGCTTAACTGATGGAAAACTACAAAAAGCGATTGAGACTAAAGAATGCTTAATCATCTATACTTCTTAAAGTTATATTAGTTTTTTTCTTTTTGAATCCAGTGGTAGTGATTCTTAATGTAATGAAAAATATTTGACATTAATTAAAGTGTTTAATACTAACTAAATATGTATGATATTATCCTACGCTTGACTTCCCCTACAAGTTGCAAATGTTTTTCCATTCAAAGCATTAGGAAATTATTTTTCAAATTAAATGCATTTTCAATTACTATTATTATCAATTCTATGTTTTCAAACATATAATCTTCGAGTGTTTGCACTGTATTTCTAAACGTGAATTCTTCAAACCTTTTCTCATTCTGAAAGGCTTTTTAGTAATGCTCTCAAATATCATGATTATGTTGTAATCATGAGATCCTTCACATTATATATAATGTTTTGCTTATATAAAGAATTTATTAAACACTTGGATTCATGAAAAATTTATTCACTGTATGCAATCGATAAAATATTCGCAAACATTCTTATAGATAATTCTATTAAATAAACTGAAATTAAATATTTTAATAAACGATGTGCGCAGTTATATAATTATCGACTAAAATTTTCTTGTGTGAATTGAACATAGCTATAGAAATTAATATTTAGAGTTTCAAAATTCAAATACTCTATTAAAAAACAGCTCAAAAAACAAATATTATTCACATTTCAATTCAAACCAAACATTTCAATCCAAACAAAACTTTGTTAGAATTCAATGTTAATTCTATTGAGTGTTCATTTCCGTATTCACGGAATTGTATTGATAGAACTTGAACATTGAGCTCCATCTCTCGAACTCGAACATCATCAACATTTTTACATTATGTTCACAAACTATGAGCTTAGCTTCGACTCTGCGAATTCTCTATGAAGTAATTAAATTAAGTTTTTACATGCATCAAATTTTTAAGAATATTAATTTGCTTCCAAAAACGTAAATGCAATTTTGGCAATAAAAACTTATTATATGTGAGATTATTTATGGCCAATGAATAAAATTTCTTTTAATTATATTCATAACTTTAACTCAAATTGTAAGTATCAAGAAAGTAGAGGCACCAGACCCTCCAGCAATGGATCAAATTGGCAGAAAAATAGTGTTTGTTCTCCTGATTGCTTTTTTCATCATCTTATATGAAATGTAATGTTGAAAAATATAATTGCTTAACGAAAATATTTTTCATATAAAAAAATATAGATTTTCATCATTTCTCAATTGAGATAACGTATCATTCCTTGAGTCTTCAGGCGGATCATTCAGACCTGACAACCTCAGCCTTAACTAAAAATACACATCTGGAAAAATAAAGTTTAAGTTTAGAGTTTAATCACAAAGTTTTTAACATTTATTTCTCAATTTGAATCAAAATTTTGTTAATTAACATTATCTTAAAATAAATGAATGAATTACTTGCACAGTAGTAGTAAAAATGAAATTAATTAAGTCAAGTTGAAATGAAATTTGAATTTTAAAAATAATCCTTAACTCATTCCAGTTTTAAATTGTATTCAGGATTGCAAATAATCTCATGTCTCAAAGCACTCAAATGAGTTTCACTTTAAAAAGCTTAGGCAAAAATGATTTATTTTTCACTAAATATTTATTTTATGTGAATTTTCTTTAAATTTTACACCAAATTTAATCGCTTTAAAGAAATATAATATTTAAATATCAAGTTTTTCTCTTAAACAGAGTTTGATTCAAAACTTAAAGAATTTCTCAGCAAATTTTGTTTTATTTCTTTTCATAATATAGAGAGCAAAACATGTTTTCTTTCCTTTTCACTAGTTTTTATTGATTTCATTATAAATTAAGACTTGAATTAAATAAATCAAAATATTATTTTTTTGAATAACTTTTTTGTAATAAACAATAAAAAAGTTTTGTTCGTAATGCTAATGAATGCAATTCTATTCAATGCTATGTTGTACTCAATACATATAGCATTTATTGATTTCGCATTCTTTTAAAGTTTGTTTATTAAGTTCATTAATCACTTTTAGAATCATAAATTTCTGGTATTTTAAATTCAATCAATTTTGACATTGAAATTGAAATAAATTTTAAGTTGAACTTCAAGTTAAAAATTAAATCCAAAAAAGAGTTCAAGTAATTACAAGATTAACTGAATTCACATTATTTTTCCAGAATTCAGAAACATTTTCATTATTTTCATACTATTTTTCGATTTCAAATTTAATTTCTCTCTATTTTTCAATTCTTGTACTTTTGAAGTGAAAGAATCATAATTAGTGACGAGTATCGGGACTCGAGTCTCGCCCGAAAATTTCTTGTTGGGTATCGACTGAGGGGAACCTCGAGACTCATTCGGGTCTCGAAATTGATTTGTATAAATTTGATCCCTGTATTTGATATTAATTTTTGGAAAAAATATTAACTCCAAATCTAATTTTTATTGTTTTTTGTTTATGTTTGTGAAAAACTTAGAATTTCAAGAGGTAGTCGAGACTCGAGTCGAATAAGTTTTCGAGACTCTCGAGTCTTATTTATGAAAAATATACACGACTAAAAAAATACAATTGAATTTTTTTTGTATGTTTACTTTCTATGAAGTTTTTTATTTTTCCGTTTAATAAAAGGATTGATTGAAGAATAATATATTTTTGGTTACTTTAAGGCTGATTCTGGGCATTGGTGATGGAAATGATGTTCCAGTTATTTGTTTATAAATTCAAGTCACTGAGTACTGTATATATTGATTGGGTTAATAAATACAACACTTGAATATTGATGTCTTAAAGTAAATAATGAGAAAATTTTATAGCAATTATTTTGCAAAAATATCAACTCATCCATCAATTACTGTATCATTTTTTAAGGTTTTGGAATTTATAAGTTCAAACACAATCGAGGTGTTTATCATTTAACTTTTTATTTTTTCTTTCTTACAAGACTTTTATTAAGTCAAAAATAGAAATCCAATAAAAATAAATTCTCTTCACGTAATCTTATTTAATTTACAATAAATATACTGTTTCAGAAACAATTCGCCCCTTAATATCACTTAAGAAGTGAGAATCAATATAGAAAAGTTCGTCAACGAATTTTGCAAAAACTTCATTCAACTTAATATAGAGGCAAACAATAACTTAATAAACTTTTGTAGAATAGTCTAAACGCCAGTATTGTATAAATAATCAATGAATATAAAGTCAATAAAAATGAATGAACCAAAAGAGGAACATAAAAATTGACTTTAAATAAGAAGAATCCTTTAACTATAAAGCCTTAGTTTGCAAATTGATCCGTTTCACTATGACCTGTGATGGACACGTTCTGAACTGAAGCTCAATGCTCGAGAGTTCACAGACGCTTAGGCTTAATGAATTGGAACACTCGAGTTTCGTGGATCGAGTAGTTTAATGAATTTGATATGTAAAAAGTATTGTAATTAGTATTCTGATCATCTTTTAAGAATAAGCAAAAAAGTTCAACAGTTCATATTGAATGGTTAAACTTTTAGCTGTATACAAAAGCAGCGTTTTTGCTCATTATATCAGTTTTTACATGTAATTATTGAACTCTATTGAGCTCACGATTGGACTCCACTCATACTGGAAGAAATTGAAGCAAATTCTCTCGAGAGTTGTACATCACAAGCCATAACTCATATCACTTATTCTTATCCTCTGTTCATTTTGTTCATTGTTCTGTAAAAAATTGAGTTCCAGACTAAAAAGCACTGTAAGAGGCAGTTTCAGAATGTAAGTAAAATAAGAATTGTTTATAAATAGGATCAAAGTATACTGTATGAGGAAGAGAAACATCATTTGATAAGAGCTTTCAAATCAAAGTTTGTTGGCCTGTATTTCGGACTTTCAAACTCAAACTTTTTTCTTATTGGAATAGAAGGCAGTGAATGAGTTAATGATTATGAACTGCACTGTAGTATAACGTTGTCTGTAATGTTTATTACGAGTCCATTAATTATATCTTGCATAATGACATGTAATGGAATTTATATGAAATTTTATGAGAAAAGCTATTTTCAAATCTAGATTAATACTTATGGCAAAAGTTTTGAATTGTTTACAACTTTTCTTGTTAAGAGAATTATGCGAATTAAGAAAATTTATGTTTTGGGAAGACAGGAATGACATAAAAACATTCCTCCACTAATTTTAAGCGATGCTTAAATTCTGTGATTGATATGTAAAAGAACTGTATGCTTATTGTTGTGAGAAATATAATTAATATTCCTTAATGTTAGTCATCATAGAGAGCATTCATTTTAAAATCCAAGGATTTATTGAAATGTAATGCAATGACTATTAAATAAGTGATTAAGTGTAGGAAATGTAAAGAATAATCATTAAACTTGCATTACTGGCAGAGGGAATAAACTCTTATCATTTTTCAGTTAAATACTATTCTTTCAAAATGCGAAAATGTTAGTTATTATATAAAAAACTGTTATCCAATAATTGAGAAAAAATTTGTCATAACAAATCTTCAAATAGAAACAAGTTTTGATTTAGAGTTTATCAATTAAGTTCTCTAAATGCGATTGTAATCGATTCCTTCTCTCATTGTTAATGTTCTGTATAATTCTGCGAATCAGGAAATAGATTTAAGTGATGATATCTATTCCAGGAATCGAGACTATCAATGTAAAACTGATTATATACTAAAAATAGTTGAGCATTTTATGGATCAATTGCTCTGTATTCAAAGCCAAATTACATTTTTCTTCTCAGTTCTCTATATAGATTTTTAAAATAAAAAAGTCAACTATTATTATATCAATTAAGATTGATTGATAAGTTCAAAAATCTATTATTATGCTCTCAGATTCAAACGAAAAGATGAAATTTCTGATGAAATCTCTTCTATAAATCCATGATTCACAACATAAAAGGAATAATTGGTTATTGGATAAAAAATTTACTTAACTTTTAGTGAGAAAGTCTTTCAATTTGAAAATAATTACTCTGTCATGTCAAGTTTGAAGCCATTCTTGAGGCAATAGAGCAAAGTAAGCACATTTTAGGATTTTACTTCATTTACTTCAGTAATAAAGCCTTATTTTATTTGAGATGATATTTGGTACAGTAAATCATTCAAATTTGTCATAAATAGATGTAAAACTTTATCTAACAATTAAATGTTTGAAAAGAAACAATCATTGAAATATGAGATGAATTAGTTGCTTAAAAATTGATTTTTTCAATAATATACAATTTAATTGCTTTATAATAATACCAGATTTGAATGTACACTTTTGCTGTCAACAGTACATGTAAACGAGGCCTCATATATCGCAAGCCATATGAATAAAGCTTGCTATAAATGTTCATTAGTTGATTGAACTGATTGTTATTCAAGGTGTTCTCAAAACTTGTTACCTTCTCTATGAATCTAATTTTATAATAACTCTACGAATAGAATTTGTTATGTAAAAAGTCAGTGTAAGTTATGTAATACAACATAACTCATTAGAAAAACATTCGTTTTTAACATTTTATAGAGATATTACCTTTTTGAGTTTCATTCCTTAAGAAATCAACATTTTTATCATTACTTACTTGAGACTCGAGGCGAATCCTTGAGACCTGACAACTGCAAAAATGATAGGATAGATTTGTGTGGATTGCATGTAAAGCAAGAGTAAGTTTCATCATATCATAAAACATAAACAGTAGTAAAAACAAGAGTTCCGTTTGCCTCCTATGGACCAGAAATAATGATAGAATAGTCATATATTGTTCTGAATGTATTTTGTAGAAAAAATACATATGAAGAGCTCGCTTATCAACAAATGAACACAAAATAATTGCACTTCAAACCCACACAGGACTAGAACTCAGCATAACTTCTGAATAATACATGGTTTCAATTAAATACGATATTGTAATTGAAAAAGTGTTGATCATTTTGTGACCCCAATACTCCAATCCTAAAATCATAGGTCTTTTAATTGCTGACTGGTTTGAGAACAGAAAATAACAATTTTGCTAAAAGCCAAACGATGTTATTATAGCGAGAAACAAATGAATGCTTATTTAATGCTCTGACGATTTACTACTTTTAGTGATCAGCTAAAAATTGATTTGCGAGATAACAAATCCCGGAAAAGTCAGTGCAGAAACTCATGTGACAAACCTAATAATAGTGTGCAAACACAATTGATAAAAGTGAATAAATAAAATACAAAGCATTCATAAGACTCTTGTGTTAAAGTGTCGCTTATTTTAGTCAAACATTCCGACGATAAATAAGTTTCATGTCATGATTACTATGAATGAAATGGATAGTAGAATCAAATCTATGCAAATTTTTCACTCACATAAGCAAAATAAATATTTGTTTAATAGTTTATTTCATTTATTAATAGTTTTTTAGCAAACCTCAAGTTCAGTCAACCTCAAGATAAGTCATTTTTATCACATTAATGACATTTTTTTCTCTAAATTATCATTTCAATTTTGATTAACCCAAACTAAATCAAGTCGATTGAGTTGCTATTCAGCTCAATCCTAGAGGATGTAATGGGACATAAATCACTTGATAGCTCAGCTCTTCGTCAATCTTTCTCAGCTTTTTCATAAATGCCCCCAAACTTAGCTTTGAGATAAACCATGCAATGGGTTGCATGAAATTCATTTCTTACGGATAAGATAACTGCTTCTGTGGCAAAAATTCTAGCATAACATACAAGAAAAAGGGATTACACCTAAATATGTCTCACGAATCGACTGATATAATAATGCCAAACGATGTGGTACTGCAAAAATGATGTTTATTCTGAATCTAAATTGAGTTATAAAAAGCGTTGATTCTAAGTTTTCATCTCAGAGTCAACTAACTATATATATTATGAATGAAAATTACTTTGAAATTTTGAGCTTATGTCAAAACTCTTTTCATGCTATCTTAAATTTTTACCTTTCTTAGAAATTTTAGTCTTTCTTAGAATAGCTCTACTTTTGGACTTTTGATTGCATTTTGCCATCAGCTAAATATCAATTCAACGTAAGTTTCAAAAACAAAAGATACTCATTCTTTTCCTGTCAAACTATTCAAGTGAAAACTTCTTTATTTAGATTGTGAAGAATACTTTCAAGTCATTAAATGACTCTTGTTTTCAATTTATTTATCATAATTAATTTGATGAAAATTAAGCTCATTTTAAGAGATTTATGTTTGAGTTTAAATATGAATGCATTTGGCTCTCATGTGAACACTACCTGCATAGCAATTAAACAACTAAAGCCATTTTATTATTGTTCTCATTATAAATTCAAAATATAAAACTCATTATAACCTTATTTTGTTCACAAAGTTCCAAAAAATTAACATTATTTTCCCATCCTTTGGCACAAGAAAAATGATTCATCTTATTGAGGAAGAAGAGGAAGATTTATTGATCACATCTAATATTCCATTCAGAACTTCACTTAAGACTTCCATTGACCAAAAGAAAATATAAACAAGAACTTTTGCTCAATATCAAAGTTCAACAACATATAACTTAAGTGGAATATCAATCAAAAAAGATAAAGTGTTAGTTTTTTTACTGACCCTATTTTTGCTCAACTTTATGTTATCATCGCTTATTTGCATTGTTGTCAATCTGTTTATTTAAAAGTCTATCAATTATTTAAAGTCATATATAAATAAAAGTTTATTAATTATTTATGCAATTCTGAAAATTTATTTCATAAATCAAAGTTTTTATTAAGCATAAAAAAATTCAATGTAAAAATCGTGATACAATCAAACCAAAAATCGAGGATTACTTGAATACATAATGAAAGCCTAAATTCCAAAAAATCATGAATTATAAATAATTATCTATAAATTTTTATCTATTAATTTAATTGAGATAATGAAGTGAGAGTTTTTGATATAATTGAAAAAAGTCTTATTATTTAACTGTAAGCATCTGACAGTCGTGAAGCTCAAGTAAGGAATTATAATATACTCTCCTCTCAACTTTCACTCTATTTTATTAGCCTTGCATCGCATGCTCCACATACTATCCAGAGTTGGACCAATTGTGATGCCGATTGCATGTGATGCACACGCCATCATTGCAAAACACCTCTCAACTAATGGAAATCTTAGTTCCATTCGATTTTATTGTTGTCGGCAGCAAAAGTTGGTCAAAACTTTTGTTGTGTTCATCCACTCTTGCATTATTGTATATATGTGTCTGTGTTTCGTATGTGTGTCAATAAAACATCAAATTGCCATCTTTTAATGTTTTTGCATCACTTGTCAGATCCCAATACTTATCTATTGATGCGATTTTAATATAACTCTCATCTATAGTTCATTCATGTCTTAGTGTTTACAGTTTTTCTCTTCATATTTCGAGGAAATTTTCTCTTTTTCTCAAAATTTGAGATTAATTTATAAATATGTTATAAAACGTTAATATTATAATTGAACAAGAATTCAAAGTGAAGAAAAAACACCAGTTATAAAGTTTGTTCAATGAAGAAATTGTATTGCTTTGAAAAAGTTTAGAGTAACAAAAACATTATACCACTGCTGTCACTGTACTTGTCGAAGAAAATAAGAAATCCTCAAGAGAAAATCATGAGTTTTCGCACAAAATCTTTCAATTCTAATTCTGGTCGTACTGTTTCAATGATATTTCTATTCTCATCCACTTTCATTCGAGAGAAAGTTTTTCTATTTCCGATTTATTGGTTTCTTTTCACAATTTTCATTACAAACTGCAATGCGAATCAAGTTTCAGATCGGAATCGGGGGACAGAATTCGATGAAGAAGTTGGTGAAAAATTATCACACCTGCAGAGAAGAGGTGAGAGCTTTAAAAAATTATTTCTTCAAGTTTTGTATAAACTCATTAATGCTTTCAAAGAAAGTAATCCATATTTTTCTACATAATCTCCGTTATAAAAAGATTTTTAAAAATTTTTTATCTGCAATTTTATTACATTTAGGATTTATAATATGATATTATGAGTCAACCCGACAACTCAATGGTTAATTTTAGAAAAGTTTTCTTTAAAAAGTTGTAGATTTATAAATCAAAGCGTTAATGAATGCAATCCATCATCATTAAGTCAACTCAAAAGAACAAAATTTTAGATTAAAAACAGGAGATCTTCTACTGTTTTTATTGAGATCTTTACAAAGTATCAAAACTAACATTTCTCTCTATTTGAGAAAGCTTAACGTTGCAAAAAAAGTTGCCCAACTGAGTGAGTTACTAAAAGATAGTATGTGATAGCATACGGTATATTTTGCTTACTTTACTGTCCATAGAATTTTTTACTCAGAAATTAAACCTACAGTAAAAACTTAATAGTCAATCAATAGACTACACTTCGAAATGTCTAAATTGAAAATGCCTAAAACCTGCAGCACTCAATTCAACTCTATATGTAATAAAGAATTGCTTTCATGTACAAAATTATAAATTTCAATTCAATTAAGAATAAGTTAAAGTAATTTTAACAGAAACAAGTTATATAACAACTCGTAATGTGTAATATAACGCAACTAATTTCAAATGATTTAGCCTTTTACTGACCGAACCTTTCCTATCCCGAGCCCAGTGAACCAATCATTCAACATAACAATATATAACTTAATTCCTTATAAATTTCATACATTAAAGTTGAATCAGATTTCTTTTGGATTTAGTTTATTTTCAAGTTTGAAAATGAGATAATTATTTATTTTGAGAATTAGTAATTTAAGAGATTGAAGGCGAGGATTAGACATTTCGAAGCGCTCCCAATTAGTTAAAGTTTATTACCCCATACACCAGAAGATATATCATATTTAGTGCTTTACATTCCATTGATTTCTAAGTACTGTCAGTTAGTTTAAGTACTGTCTATTGCAAGTTAGAGACTTAGGATTGCTCTTAATTCTGATCAAAAAATGAAATGAGTACTAATTTGTTTGTTAAGCTCATTTCATTTGATTCCTAAAGCCATTTCTCAAGATGAAAAAAATAAAAGAAGAGAAAAGTCAAGTTTTACAATCTATATGTCGAATGTGTAATTGAAAAACGAATTATTTATTTGCCTATATAATCATTTTTTAGGATTTTATTCTTAGTTTTTCATTAAAAATTTATTTCCTATTTCCTATGTTTTATGATCTGCTCCAAAACTTCTCTAATAAAAATGAAAATAAAACTTGTTTACGGTACTATTCTATTCAATTTAAATAGCGTATGAAATGTTGGGACTTTACGTCCGTTATAAGCCTGATGTGAACTTAAATAGTTATTAGCTCTCATACTCTGTGTGTTAGATCCACTTCTTGTTAGAATAACTCTTATTGGGTAATTTACTTTTCAAAACAGTAGTATATGAGTAGTTAACTCAATCAAATAAATTATTATACACTCGAATGCTATAATAAATATTGTTTAACTAATTAAAACAGTGAAGAGACTTGTATAAATACTTATGAGAATATTTATCATGTAAATCACTTTCATTTCAAACATATTCCACTAAGAAATTGTGTGAAAATCCCAATTTTTTACTCTAATGTCATTTCAAAAAGTAAAATTTTAATTATTATTGCGGTCCTGCAGGCTATATGTTGGGAAACATGAAAATTAAGATTCTCTATGGTTTCTGTTTCAAAAAAATAATTTATTGATAGGAACAGATATTCTTCACAGAATATATTAAAATTTATTCATGACTAGCGAATTGAATAATATAAATCATTTTAATGTGAAAGCTCTTTAGATCTTCTGATAAACTAACTTAAAAATATAGTTTAAAATAAAGTTACACTATAACTAAGTGATGTTAATAAGATGGAAACTCTGGGAAGAAAGTTTTTAAAACATATTTCACATTTAAATTGATTATGATTATAAAATGATTATTTATTTTGAAGTTGAAAAATAAAAAGCTTTGACAATGGAATCATTGACTTTGAGTAACCTTTATATTGTGATTTTCGGGTAAGCCTTCTCTCGTACAAATACCATAATCAAAATGTTAATTCGAAGCACAACCTATTAAAGTGTATTATACTGTCTGTGAAGGCATCACAATATAATCATTAGACATCCATAATATATAGCAAATGTGCTTTTGTTCCTCTCATAGTAATGGCACAAACGTATAAACATTTAATACATAATACTATCAGTGATTGCTTTCCCATACGGACATCATTATTGATCGGAAGCTTTCAATTTTCACATCACTGAATATTGATAATCATCGTTCAGTTTATCATGAAGGTATATTTTCGATTCGCCGAAAACCGATTCGCAGAAAATCGATTCGCCGAAAACCAATTCGACGAAAAGCTGAATCAACAAAAATCACTAAAATTTTTTAAACTAAATCAATTTTTAAAAATTTATTCAAGTCAAGAACAATTACTAATATAAAAAACAGAAATTTTATGAGCGTAGTAAAACCTAAAAGCAGGCTAGGTTAGGTTAGGTTAGGTTTAGGGTAGGGTAGGTTAATGTTAGGTTAGGGTTAGAGTTAGTTTAAGGTTAGGTTAGGTTAGGTTTAGGGTAGGGTAGGTTAATGTTAGGTTAGGGTTAGAGTTAGTTTAAGGTTAGGTTAGGTTAGGTTAGGTTAGGTCTTAGTCGAATCTGTTTTCTGCGATTCGAAACGAAACCATCATAAATATCTGTAGGAAGTATTATATAATTCTAGACATGCTTAAAGTTTATATGAAATCATTTTTTATTTTTAGATAACTATTTCATAAACTTAATAATTAATTTTTTGTGAAGTTGATTACATCCTGAAAAGTTTAATTTAATTTTCAGCAGATTTGTTATATTTAGCTTTTAGATGTTGGACTCGTTAGTCTAACTTGAATTAAATTATAAATAAATAAATTATTTGACTCGAACTAATGAGATCTGATATAGCATTGCGAAAACAGTTGATGAATCTTTAATCTAGGTTCCAAACTACAAATCATGAAATATAGAAATAATATTTGAGCATTGATTTAGCTCTATATTATGATTTCTATTAATCCAGTTCTATGAAAAAATCTCAAGATTCATGTCTTATTTAAGCTAAATTATCGAGAGTGAATCAAATTTAGTGATTTATCTGTGTCATTTCATTTACTCTCTTTAGCATTACATGAGATTTGATTGTAAGAGATCTGTTGTCTTTAATAATTTAGTTATAGATACAAGATTTGTTTCTCTGTCTTTTCCAAGTTTAAGAAAGTGCTGTCACACACTCTCTGACAATTTTACTGAGACTTAGTTTTTAGTAAGTTTTTAGTTTTCATTAATGGAACTCATTTTATTAAAAGTTAGAAAAAATAAGAATATAATACTCATACTGGAGAATTGATTAGTTTTCAACTACATGTATGTAATGAAGTCTTAAAGTTTTGAAAAGTATCAAAGATGATTAGAGTTTTTTCATTATATTAAAGAAAAAGATAATTATTATAGTATGAAATGTTAATATTTAACTAAACTTTTCTAAGCTTTTCTATCTTTTATGTTGTTATTTTTGAAATAATTGTCAAAATCCTAATCCTAATCTCACTGACAATAAACTCAAGAAAGATGTTATTCCGACGCATCGAGACAAACAAAATCAGTTTCTCAGCATCAAAATCGATGATCAAATGACTGAGATTTGGAGAAAGATTTTCTAATTCATTTGTTCGGAAAAATATGATGATGGCATGAAAATAGTTAGAAATGAGAGTCTTTTATTAAAAAAGATTTGACAGTGATTTTCGTATATAAAATTTTTTGCTTATGGAAAATAACCCAATTCAAAATTATGTATGCACTGGACATGAAGTGGAAGTCTGTTTTTATATGATTATGCAAATCAAATAACGTCTACTTTTTAATGATCACATAATAGTAAAAGTGTAGTTATTAAATAGCTCGAAGTTACACATAATGCAACACTTGGATTGAAGTAACTCAACGAGAGTAGAATTTTAATAAGCTTATTCGTTATTTCAAAGTATAACATATATAAATGGTTTATATAATTCACTAATTGAAAACTTTTTAAACTTTATGATTATTAGTCCCATTTGTTCCAAAAAAACTTCTTTACAAATCTGTTTCAAAAGTTGTATCAAATGTTTCGTGCGTTACGTTCTGTTTTATATGAGAAATCACAAAATATGATGAATTGAATCTTTTTCATGTATGCGTGATATCTATTTATTTCAGTTACTTTCGAATCAAATGTAGAAATGTTATGCTTTTTGTATTTGAATCTCATAGGAAACAATAATTCCACTTATTATGGCTTTTTATGAAAAAATGATTTGCATGCTTTCGAAACAAAGTGCCATTAAAGTGAAATATAGTGAATTGCATGAAATTTTAATCG
>JAQFZT010001318.1:0-15866 GCA_034696325.1 Camisiidae sp.
AAAAATGGAGTAGAAATTTGAAGAAATGTCCACAAAAGATAAGCACAAGCTTGAAGGAGTCAGTGAAGTAATACTAAGAATTTAAACGAATTGCACCCTCAATCATGCCCAAGAGGCGTCACATTTACCTGTGCACCACAACCAAAATTTCATTGCTCTTTAGAGCATGTTTTTCTTTATTCAAAATAGCTTTAAAGGTTCATTTTTCTAAGAACGTTTCACGATTGTGGTTAAAAATGTTAACTGTCATGTTTCATTGTGTGTTTAAAACTCAGATCATTCCGCGAATCCTTCCCTATCCTTTTAAGTGCTTCGTAGAAATGCACTCAAAAGTTTTTTCAAGTGTCATAACATAGACATCACCTTAGAGTGAAATTTGAGTTCTGATTTTATTTTATTGATCTTATGAAGGATTTTAAAATTGTATTTAAAGCCTTCCTATGAAAACAATTATTTTGATTATGAAAAATATTCAAAGAAACTGTAAGTTTGCGTGAATACAATATTACGAAACTCTACGAGACTATACGCTGAATAAAATAAAACCTGAGTTATGATTTACAATGTAATCTAAAGCCAACCATTCAACGTGACTTGAAGACCTATCAAAATCATATTATGTTACCCATAGAGCACAAATAATGTCTATAAACAAAACTGTAATAACTATAATTATGTATATTTGGGCTCAAAGTTGTCATCTTATATGACGTTTTCGGTTAGGCAAGAGGAACCATTCCTCTCGTTGGCTCCATTAGTCAAAATCATCTCAATTCGAAACTTTGTTTAGTTTAGATCTCGTTTCTCAATTTCATACTAAAAAGCAATCATTCAATTGGATTTAAGTTTTTCTCCTGATATCCGCTAAGAAGCAAAAGCACAAAAAGGAGTCAATTTTAATAATTTGACTCATTTGTGTTGATGAAGGCAGCAGTTAATGCCGAAACATATGTCCACACTTTAGATCACTGTTAGTGATCACATATCAAGTTGTGAAAAAATAAGTAAGAAGTCAAAATTTCATATTTCAAATGTGTTCTCACAACTACAAAACTCTAATATAATAATGATTTTTTAAAAAAAGGTAAAATCAATTTTCCCTTTTACTCAAGTGTTATATTTATTTTGTCTGTAACTGATGCCGACTTAATATTGAATTAAAGTTATGGCTTTTATATTGAAAAATACTTGAAAACGATAATAAGTTACAAACATTTCATTTCCACAGGGAATAAGGTTTTAGTTTGCAAAATATGTGAAGAAAGTGAATAAATATAAATTAATTTCAATTTAGAGTATAAATAAGACCTATAATAGTAAGAGTTTAATATTGGAAAAAATAATTAAAAAAAAGATTTTTCGCATAAGAATGGGATGCATTACTGAAAATAAAATTAGGAATATTTGTAGTAGAGATTTATAAATGGTTGTCAATTAAGCCTCATATAAAATTTTTCATGGCTTATGAGTTAAAATTAATTGCTTATTGAGAACCCAATAATATTTGATATATTTTTGAGTTAATTTATTAGTGAAAAGGCAAACTCACGCAACTTGTGAAGTAGCTCTGTATTGAATACACGCAATACTTGTCCTCTATTTTTAGAATGTAGAACAAGTGGAACAGATGCGCACAATTGCAAATTCATATTGATATGGTTTAAAATAAGAAAATTTTAATATACTTCACATAAATTTGTCGAACCATATTTCTCATGTTATTTTATAAGGCTATCAGAAGAATATAAACTACTGTCAATTTACTCACTTTAATATCAATACTAACTTCTATTCAGTTGCTATCAGTCTTATTATTAATAATGTATTTGTAGTATCGATTCTACAGTGAAGATAAAATAGTTTCCCCTTAAAAGCTTCTTTGCAGTCAAGTATTAAGTTTTGCGAAACGAAAGCAAAACAAAGGAATACAATGTTTTTATTATTATGAAGCACTGTTAGTACAGTTGCGAAATTTGAAAAATGCTCACATCCCGGAAAACTCAGTCATAAATACAGATTAAACATGAGGCGAAACATACAAAAGTAGTAATAGTAATGTTTATTAGTATTAGTAGTGGTCATGAGTTGTGAATCCGCAGCAAATTTAATACATATTTTCAATTCCCTGACTGTACTGTACAAATAACTTGCAAAGTTCTCATTGAAATGATTTGTATATCTTTTACATATATAATTCACACTTTGATTAATAAAATATCTTATTATTTTGAAGCACTTTTCCATTTAGTTCTTCATTTCTCTTTTGGTTGATTCGAGCCTTTGATAGCATAAACTATTCTCTATTGGGAAAACTTAGCTGTGAGATATTGCTATTCATTCTTGACAGTTAACTTTACTGTAGTCTTGTAACTGATTCTCTTAAACATTACTCTAGAAGTTAGAATAAGCCATTTATTCATTTTCATTTATTGAATCTCATGTATCGCATTTTTATCAGGTTTTCTATTCCTAGTTCTAAGAAATTCATCAATCAATATAAAGGATCTATTATTTAGAAAGTTCTAAACGTATGGGAAACTATTCAATTCGATACTATTCGTGAGACCTCTTTCAAGATCACAATATTATGCATTACAGATATTCATCACATCTTATATAGTAATTAAAACTAACTTATATTAAAACATTTCAAGTTGTATTCATATTAATGATGGAGAAAATTTCTAGAAACTTCCTCAGAGACAAAATTTCTCATCGAAAAAGAGAAATTTATTTTAAGAAAAGTTATTCCTTATTTTAATTAAATTTACTTTATTTTATTTAAAATTTAAGAAAAATGAGAGTTAAAATTAAACATATTCAGCAAAAGTAGTCCCATTCATCCACTAAAATAATTATTCATATAAAAATAATGAAAAAAATACTTTGATTGTTGCAAAAAAATTTAATTTTTTTGAAAATTCAATTTGTTTCCAATATACTAAATCTTTATAATTTCTGAATTTTAATATTATTGAAGTGTTTAAATGTGTAAAAAAATGATAAAAAGCATAGTTCTGGTATTTTTCTGGTATCAAATTATCTTATTATTCGAGACTAAATTTTAAAATTTGGTTTTATTTGCTTTAAGAATTGATTAACTATTATTTTAATAATGAAATTGAATAATTATTGCACTGCGAGTTATAAGACTAAAACCGTCTTGTTTTATTGATGCGAAAAATTTGAAAAATTGATGAAAATATAGTTTTTTGTATGAAACTGGTATATAGTAAAGAAGTTTTCTCGAGAATGAATGTCCATCACTAATTCATATACAGTAAATATATTTATAGTTAACGAATAGTAAATTATTTTGAATTCAAAAATGAATCCTTTCAGAACAGATGTGAAACTTGTTTTCCAGTTTTATGATTAGGATTATTTAAGGCATTTCAAATGCTCAAACATCTATTCATACCATTTGAGCTAAGAATCATTAGTTGTTGAAAAGTTAACTCGAAAGCAGAACAGAACAACTTTGACAGCAATCCTGATTAGAAAGTAAATCAGTGGCTAATGTTAGGAAACTCGATAAATTGGAGTAAAGTTGGATAGAATCCAAATAATTCTATTATAATTCTGTTTATCTTTAATCATCGAATTCCAAATCATAACAATAAGTTAAATTTATTTTATTCTCGTTTTTATGATAAAAGAATTGATCAACAAATGAGTGGACATAAATTTTTAGCTTTGTTTCCAACACTATGAAAACTAGAATTAAAAATGATCTCGACTTTCAACTTAATGAGTTCTTCTTCACTATGAGAGCTTTGTGTTTGTTTTACACATGATTTATAACAAATCTGACTGCATATAAGATTTATTTTCTAAACGAAAATAAACTTATAACTTATTTTATATTTTACGAGAAGCCATCAGACCTTAACAAATCAGTGAACACCAACATAAACTTAATGTTTGAATGCCTAAAGTATCTTTTGTCTGCTTCATTATTATTCTGGATAAGCTTTGCTTTGTTTGAATAGATTATATTTCATTTGATTGAAAATTTGAGTTCCAATAAAGTTGTATTCAAACAGTTATCAGATACACATTTTTCAACGTTAGACTCAAAGAAGAAATATTAGATGAATTTGACAATGAATTAATTAATTTGACGAACTTTTCAAAGATATCAATATAACTTGCTTTGAAAAGATTGGTTTGATTTGAGAAAAACTGACCAAAAATCTTATTGAATTAAAGCACTTGAATTCTAATAAAATAAATGTACTGGTATTCTAATTATATAAGCTTTGAGATAATTACAATCTTAATGATTATTACAGGACAGTTATAGCTATTGAATGTTTTATAAATCTATAAAACTCATGAAAATCGATCTCAATGTCCGACATGTGTGACACTGAAATAAATACCTTTTTTACTATACAAAGTGGAAAACGAGAGAGAAATGCGTTACAATATGTATTTACATCATTTTTGCCCAAATGTAACGATGTTTATATGGCAAAAGCCGTTAAATATATATTCATTGAGACTCCCTTTTTGAATAACAATTTTCTTAAAATGAATAAAATAGTCGTTTGCAGTAAAAATAACTCTCATTATATACAGTGTGTAACAGAAGTCCTGCGTTAAATATCTCGTGTTGTTTCAATCTTGAAAAAGTAAAATTTTGGATTTTTAGGCTCTTGGTGTTCACGAGACCAACCCCTTAGTGTAATACATATTGACACCTCAATTAAACACTTTTGATCATATTTCGGTACTTTTTTCATACTTTATAATCAAAAATCCTATTTATTCCTGAATTCTGAACCATACAGTACCCAAATATGAGTTAAAAGTGTTAAGAGATTTAAAATCAGAAGATTGAAGAAGTTATTAATTTGAAAATATCGGTAATTGGCCAGAAACGACGGGAGTTGGCCAGAATAGGTCAATTATGGTATCAATCGACTCAACTCGATGAACTGAATCCAACGATATATTACACTTAACGCAGGACTTCTGTTACCCACTGTATATAAACTTATGACAATCATGGTATAATGGGTGCAGTGGCAAAGCTAGGCATGTGGCTCAGGCCCCCCTTCCAACTCAGTAATTTCTGTGAGTAATGAGTGTTTTCATTTTCATTATCTTAACTCTAATCATACGCTGAGATTTTATGAATGACTGAGAGTTAATTGATAGTAACTTAATTCATATCTATTTTCTATATAAACTAATTATATCAGTTCAAAGGATATGTAAGAGAGAAATCATATTTTCATTTGTTGTTATGCTCTGGAGAACATTTTTGGTAATAAAATGGCAGTTTCAGATACATTGTTTTAATATGATACAAGACCCTAAACTAAGAATTATTATACTTTACAATCTTGTTATTGTTTTTGTTCGAAACAGTCCTCATAAGCTCAAACATAGACTCAAGTTTTTTATGGATCTTCAATCAGATAAAAGTTTCAAAAACTCAAATGCTTTACAGCTAATACTATATATTTTTACTTTTTATTAGACTTAAGCCTTTATATTATTTGAAGACTTAAAATGAGTGCAATCAACTCAGCAAAGCAAAAAGTGTACTCAAGACAATTGTATTTTCCATGAAATGTTTTGTATGCAAATGTGGAAATATCTGAGCGAATCAGAATTAACTAAATTCTTGTAAGAAAGTTGGCATTCATTTATAGAAATCAACGATAAATACTCAATATTAGAATAAAGAATTTGAATGAACATACTTAACATACTTGTTATTTTCTCGTAAACTTCTGGACAAATTTTAGGATAACTCTATACTTGAACACTCTTTCCCTCCACAAAACCATAACTTTATCCTTCACACGAATTTATGATAAAAATAGGGTTCATTCCTGTCCTGCATCTGTATTTGTCATTCTAATCTCATTGGGCTTAATGTCCCCCAACACAAATATGGTGTCAAATACTGGAAAGCCTTCATTACTTGATGCTTAAACTCTTTTAATGCACGAAATTCGCTATAAAGCTATACATTTTTCATATAATAATCTAAGAAAACAATAAATTAAAATAACGTTTGTATTGAAACTACTGTACTGTAGAGCAAAGCTCTAAAGTGTTTTCATAATACGACATTTGGAGTACACTTACAACAGATAACATTTTCTTTATGATCTTTTTCAGTGAAATGAAATGAGAGAAAGCATTTCTTTTCAGTAACTGTTCTTGTATTATAGCATTACAGGTACAACTACTCAGTTATCATTATTTGACATCAACGTAGGAAATGGTGCATCAGTTCATTAGCAACTTATAAGATGAATAAGATGTACATGAGCTCAAACTTTTGAGCTTGAGTTTAGGAAAACTTAGAATCATTGAGTACAACCTAAATCTATCTGATCTCAAGATCCTGAGGAAACGCTGACACAGAGATCCGAAAACTTCAACTAAGATTTAAGCACTGCTTTCTTCGTTTGAGATACGGAAACATAAGTTAGATTTTTGTGCGTCATTAAAAATGAAGTTCAATCTATCAAATGGTTAGTGATCTCACTAAAAGCTATAACTTCACTCATAATTTTCATGCATGGATTCAGTCAATTATATATTAAGAGTTAATAATAAGAGTTCGAGTAAACGATAGGTATAATCTTTGCTTCCATAGAAGATAACAGAATACAAGTACTGTATATGCTATATAATCAGAAACATAGGATGTGCCCGAAAATCTGATTCCTTGTGGCCAAAAGTTTGAATTTTTCAATTTCCAGATAATGTACAATTCAATGCTTTCACTGCAATGCAATTCTGTCCGGGTTTCAAACTTTTTTACTATTGACTTTAAAGTTTAAAAATTATTGAAATTTTTTCTTCAGTTCACATTTTGATTTAAAGCTAAATTATTAAATGATAAGATATTAGTTCAAAAAATACGCACATTTAGTAATTGTATGATACTGTTCAGCATTCACTTCTTGTTTGCCTTCAATAAATTGAGAATCAGGTTGTGATTAATGACCGCCAATTTATGACAACAAAATTTTTTTCACATATTCTTTTCGATTGTTAAAGTTATCTAAACTTCTAGAGTCACAAAATTTTTGTCTCATTTTAAGACGCGTACAAAATACAAAATAATTTTGGATTTAGTTGTATTTCATTGAAGTTTTCAATCAGTGATGGTTACGCTCAGCGCTCGCGCTCGGGGCCTCGAGCGTATCAAGCGTTTTCGCATATGGTTTTATATATTAAAACAGTAGTTCAATAATAAAATTCTCATTTAAAACTTATTCAAGAAGCAAAAAAGCAAACAAACGTTAATATTATATGTTTAAAACTGTTTACGTTTGTTTACAAATGATTTTTTATTGATATTGATTTTATAATTTAATATTTTTTGAATTTTCTCATGAATAACACGTGATAAAAACGCTCGGCGCTCGCGCTCGAGCAAAATGAAACGCTCGACGCTCGCCACCGAGCACCAAAGCTCGAGCGTTGGACATCACTGTTTTCAATTGAACAATTTTTATGAAATAAATATTCTAAATATATTTTGAATGATTCTTAAACTAACAAAAGAATGATGGTATCACTGAATATAATTGGAAAATTGGGCACAACTTCTACATTAAAATAAATAATTATTTTGAAGGAATTTGAGCTGGAATTCCCGGACTTACAATGAACTTCATAAAAAACATTTGAAATATTCGATTGAAATTTTGACTATACTCTTGAATTAAAGAATGCATATTATGCTTGTTTTTAAGCTTTCAACAAACTTCACGTTTGACATACAATTAATAAAAAACCAAATAATTCTCTGTGAAAACAAGTTTTAGGCTCCCGAAAAATAGCCGATTTGTCTCAGAATTTGATCCGATTGGCGACCAATTTTGAAGACTTAATCTCCCGAAAAATCCTTTGACTGTTTATTACAATATTGACACTAAAAATGATATATTTCGCTGAGCGATTCGATAAATGGTGTGCGGAGTTACTTAAGCTTAAAGTTCAATGATTGAAAAACCCACACATCAAACTTTAAAATGAAAAATTCAATGCAAAATAAATATTTGTTCGCTTAATTGAAATCAGTAGTCATGACAAAAATCGGACAATTCGTGAAGAAAAACTCCCATTGTTTACGAAATATTCGTTTCATTGAAAAATAAATCGAAATTTATTTAAATATAAACATGAAAAATGACTTAAGTTTCGCAAAATAAAAAACACTTCTGAAATTGATTACACAAGTTTCCTTCAAGAGACTTACTTTATCTCAAAGGACTTGTTTCGAAAATACAATGACTTGAGGCGCCGGCAATATTATTTGCTACCATTTATTTTATTACATCTGATATGGTTAGTAAGAACAGAAACTATGTAAATATAGACATCAAAAAACCAATCATTACAATTTTTTTATCATTTCCCAAAAATGAGTTCTTTCAAAATCTTTATCTTTTCTGCTTTATTCCTTCCCAATCTATCAATTACTTGAATCAAAATATACATGAGGGAAAAATACAAATTTAAATCTTAATCAAAAATAGCATTGACTAGTATTAAGTTGTAGTTGAGTTAAATCCTAATCAATTCGCATCATATCAAGGAATGGAACTTCTTGAAAATGACCGTACAATCGATTATTTCTAAAGAATCTTTTAGATTTCGATACTTTAAATTACAAGAATAAACGAGAGAATGCAACTTAAATGTAGAACAACCAGAAAAAGCCAATGACCCATTCAGCCATTATGTTTGTGTTTACAATTTTATTGAGATTTACTTTTTTTTAACTTTTATTCATAAAGTTCTGATCAATGTCTTTATTATAGTCTTCATCAGTTGAACAAATTTGCAAGGAATTCATGGTTTCTTTAATATAAAGTCAATAGTTTATAATATAATGATATAGAAATCATAGTTATTGAGGTAATTTACACGACTCACAGTTTACAGAATTATTATTCGGGAGCACTTTGTTTTGGGCCCTGTTTTCAATCCCCTGAATTACTAATTCTCAAAAAATCATCTCATTTTCAAACTTGTGAATAGATTTGAAGAAATAGAGTTGAAATTTAATTTGTTAATTGTATGAATTTATGAGTTAATATAAAATATCTATGAATTAGGACTAGAAGATGAAATACCAAAGCTGTCTCTAAGGACCAAATTACGTGACCCGCACAGATTAAATTATATTGAAATAACCTTTGAAACACTGAAACCAGAAATAAATTTCATTCAAATAGAATACATTTATTATTATTATTCACGACAAACTTGCAAAATGGGTTTCTATAATTGATTATTGTATTCAGGGCTCAATTGAATTTAGGGTTTGACCCGAATTAGTTTTACCGAAACTTAGTGTAGCCTTATCTTTCGTATCGACCAGATTTATCACTGCACACAGTTCGATATAATCCTACTTTTTTGCTTTTCCGACAACAACTCGAGTAATCCGATGCTTTTGGGATATATTCTCTGAAGAGCATGTTTTTTCACTACTAAGTCGTGTGCCCATCAAAATAATGTTGGTTTAAATGTGCCGAATGCCTCATCTATTCATTTTGAATGCTTTACACTTTTTTTTAAAGCAAATACATTAATTCAATTTTCTCATCTAAACCTGATCTATAGCTTTGACCGAAAACTGTGGTTTATTTTATCAAGTCGTAAAGTGAAAGAAGTTTTCTGCCTAAGAAAAAATAAAGTCGTTTCTTGATTTGCGTCTACTCAAAAATTAATCCAATTTAAATTGTTTCTAAAGGTATACTTCTTTGAATTTTGTACAATTGCTTTATTTTGATTTAATATAAATCCACTAAAATTTTGATCCACTGACCCCTCCGAACGCTAATCTGTATTTTTCTTTTATCATATAAATGACTAACAAATTTAATGCAAAAAATCAAAGGTAGAAATTCTAAAAAGATGTCAACAACAAATTGTTTCAAAAAGTTAATTGAATAGAAACCTTAGAATAGGGTCCTTAGAAAATACCGTTTATTGTATGAAAACTAATCCAAAACTCATAAGAGAAATATAAAAAAGTGATTATTTTTGAGGATCTTTTTATGACATGTTATTCAAATCTTTTATATTTGATGAAAAGGAGAAACTCATGTGTATTTCATAAAACCGTTTTGTTATGAAAAGAGAGTATATGTTGAGAACATTAATTCTATAGTGATGTAGAGTCACATCACATCAGGTGTTGAGTTAATATAATATAGTTATTCATTTGACCTGATATATGATCGGTTAAGCTTACAAGACATTGTTATTACAAGAAAGACTGTCCAAATATAGATATTATAGACATCATATGACCGTTTATCAAGATAACTACAAGATCTCGTATTACAAGTTAGAAATCAGCTGAAGGCTCTCAATTCAACTTAAATAAATTTATGAATTAAGTTACTTTACCATATCTATTACAGAGTAGTTGAGTAATTGTTTATGTTCTGTACTTAAAACACATTCGAGTCATCTTTACAAATGAAATATTAATAACATTGCAATAAGTAATTCAGGTAAATTGTAATCGATAATAAAACTCAATATTATGACAGCCTTCAAACATTCGTAAATTTATTTTTACCAAAAACTTAAGATTTGTACCCAATGTTTCAAATAATGCTAATCATGTATCTCATGTTGAAGTGAAAGAACAAATGATTTACCTTTAAATTGTATTGCTATCCTCTTTACTTAACCTTTAGCCTATTTTATTTGATACTGTATAGTAAACTTATAACTAAGAACTCCAATTCAGGTCCACAATTTGGAGAAAGCCTAAAATACCCAAATAAACTTTTGCTCCCGAATTTTCCATTCTATTTTAGGTCCCGGTTTCCATTATTTCAAATACAAAGTTTTTTAAGATATTTTGTTAGGATTTAGCAGATGCTCATATGTTTTCAATGTATTTCATTCAACACTAAGTTTCTATTCCTTATATTAGATTTTAAATTAATTTTATTTTTCATTTTTAAAGATTGTATTAAAGCGAGTTTGAAAGAAAATTTTTATAATTCAGATTCGATCAATTCGTTAAGACTTGATCAAATAGTGAAAGATCTTCATAAAAAATTTACTCTTTTCGAGTAAAGAAAAAAATTGTCGATATAAAAACGAGTTTATAGGTTCGTACTTTCTTTCCGTCTGTCCATATCCAACAATACTTTAATTGTTGCCAAAATATTTCTCAATTTCAATATAAGTAAGAATTCTATTGTTGTCGAAAAATAAATATTTGATTTATTCTAAATTTCAATATTACAGAAGTCTTGTTTATTTTTAAGAAAGTTTTTGCACCTCTGGTTTTGGTTGAAGTTGAGATATCTTTCTCAACTTCATAGACATTTGAACTGATAAAATATTTAATTTATTGAAAAATGAATGTTAAGATTTTGTGATTTTATTTCAAATTGATTCGTGATCATTATCACTCTTTGTTGAATATAAATAAAGCAAATTGACTGAAAAACAATTTATTCCTCCCGAAAATTTAGACCTATCAAATAGAAGTTTAGATGCTATGAAGAATCTTGGCTGGAATTGCATTATGTTATTGCAGCAAAGGTCAATCGCAGCAAAGGTCATTTGTTTCAAAAGCTACTGTAACTTTAAAATGATTTTATCTGAGAGTTTGGATATTTTGAAAGCACCAGTTCATTGTTAGGTGAGTTTGAATACTATTCAAAGTCAGATTTGATTTTACAGTAAGTGAACTGAAATTCAACACAAGTTAATAAAAGCGGTCAACTATAGCTTAAAGTGTAGCGAATAGAACAAGAGTATAATACTAAATGACATTTTTACATGAAAGACTAGATGCGTCGGAATCCATTCCAAACCTCTATTAAAAACAGAACAGTGTAAATAAATATATAAAAAATAAGTAAAAAAATAAATAGCAAATGCATGCAAATGGCGAAATGCATCCATAAATACTAGTATTTATCAGGTTTTAAATACTATTTCTTTTCATACAGAGTATACACTTTCAAATTGGATTCGTGTAAATATTTTGTTACTAAATTTCAATGCATAATATTTAAAAAGAAAAGAAAAGCACTTATTTTCTAGAAAAAAATAACATCTAAATCGTCTCAAGATTTAGTAGTGAAAATTCAGACAATAACTGATTAATTTGTTGAAAAGCTTTCAGTATTTTAAGTTTGAATTAAACTTCTCGCGTATTCTTTAATAATTGAATCACAATTTATAAGCTTAAAGACAAGAACTTAGTATTTGAACTGAATTTGAGAAAACTGAAGCTTAAAAACTTATTTTTAAAATGTTAGAATCAAAAAGCGATAAAACTTGGTTTTTATGGTTGAAATGACTCGAACATAAATAATAAAATTTAAGGAATTTGATGAAATAGAATGTCCTCTAAATTGATTGAATAGGTAAAGAACATAAAATGGTTGGTATAATTGTGGTCTTTGAGATGACTATTCGATTTATGGGTGGAATGTTTGGCGTAAGTATTGTTACTGTTGTTTCTTTGATGAACCGTTAAGTCAATTGAAGTTATGCGAACACCTGGAATTGATTGCATAATAAGTACCAGTAATACTGCATTATTTAAAATCCAGGGCAACCGTTACTACGATTCGACGCTTTTTTACTTTATGAAAATTAATATATCAAAAGTAGAAATACAACAATTTAATAGTTTATATCATTCAACTATCTTACAAAAGGTTTGTCTCAGCTCTACTTCAAATAATGTATTTGTTGGGCAACATTGAGATAAAGCCTCAACTTATTGTCTTTTATTGATCTACATTTGACTCAATAGATTTCTCAATTAAGTAGAAATAAATGAGTTTAAAGGACGGTTCAGATGAAAACATTAGTGCAAATCTAGATGTTTTAAGTGCTTAAAGTTATCATAGTTTTAATGTATGCAATGGAAAGCTTAGATCTAACAAAAAGCATCACAAACTTACCATTAAAGGTTGATATAAGAGTTGCATTAACCGAATTCTAGAAGTAATCATGAAATTCGTGCAAAAAAGAGTGATCCAAACACCTAAACAACCAATTATGTAATAATGAAAGCACCGAAAGTGCCGCATATTATATACATTCACAATGTTTTACTGCGAAAGACAATAAGAGAAGATATAAAGTTGAGATCAATTGGAATCCTATCAATTTGAATGAAGGGCGAAAAGAACCCATAGAAACAAGTGTTTATTTGGTTGAAACTTGTGGTCTACACATTGATCTTAATCATAGGAACGAAGACATAGCATATAAAGCACACTAAATATACATAACTTCTAATAACTGTTGTGAAAATATGGGCAAACTCTGTACTCTATACATGCCAACCAATACTAACACTAACTCTCAAATTGAGCCCTATATTAGACAGCAATTCCATACAATACTGTTCAAGCAATCGATGGCAGCAACTCCTGGAGGATGTCATCAATTTCAAAATATCTGATTTTAAAGCATTTTATTCTTTCAACTCTAAAGCAGTTTAAATACAATTTAAGGAAACGGAATAAACTTTAAAATAAATATTCAAATTCGTAAAATTGCTTTAATTTATTGTTTATTTTCAATACTTTCATCTTTTGTTATTAAGTCATTACTTTCAACAGAATCGGAAGAAATTTGAATAGAAGTTGAAATAATGTTTGGAGTAATAGATGGTTCAATACAGTCGTTTTCCTGACTCGCGTCACTCGAAGCGAAACATGAATTGCTATCAGTTATGAGTTCTTTGCTTTCGTTTACATTTTCAATTCTATTACTCTCTGTATCATTTGGTTCCTGAGAGTCTTCAGAAGCAGAAACTGCTTCACTGTCTGCGTCTTGAGAGTCTTGTTGATCATGTGATACATCACTAGTGATGGGCTGCTCTTGAGATTCTAATGCTTCAAGTTTTTCGCTTTTTTCGTTATTTCTATTAAGCTGTTCTTCTCTAATCATATGGTCTTTCTTGAGCTGATCCAAAGCCTTTTCAACCATTTTCTGAAAGGTGTTATTATCGACTGCTTTTGTGGCACATTTTTTTCTGATGTCCTCTTTGAAGAGATCACTGGCTTCTATGAATTTTCTCTTTTTATTAGCAAACTTTTCCTCAATCTGTTGCAGTTCTGCCTCTAATTTCTTCTGATGCATAGTTAGTGACTGCACCTGACGTTTAAGTACTTGCATTCTAGCATTTGTCACAACAGACCGCACGTCAGGAACTACGGAATCACTAAATATTTCATTAATTAAGCGATGATTTCTTTGATAACGTGCGGTCGCGATATGTTTTACAGAGAACTCATCGGAGTCTTCGTCATCATCAGCTGCTTGTAAACAGACTTTGCCTTCGCTTTGCTTTTGTGGTGATTGAAAACCCTAAATAAAAGAGGAATTGTTAGACACAAATCCCCTTCCATTTAAATCTATAAAAATAGAGTTGAAACAAAAGCTGCAAAACCAAAAATATGCAACTCATAGACTGTATTACACTATTTCTCGTATGAATACATTCAGTAAAATTGGTGAACATTTTACTGAACTGTCTATTAAACATTATAGACATTAAAGACAACTTATAAATACAGTATATGAAGAATAGCTCACCAACAAAGTTGTTGTGTTTCTCTCTAAAGCATCGCGTTCTTCGAATACTCGTTGAGCTATCAATTGTTAGCAATTGTTACTTAAATCATCATTTTTAACATCTCTTAATTTTACGATACCTTTGGCTTTGGCTGAGATCCACGATTGATATGCAGGAGAATTATGATAAGATTTGAGTGTATCGTTATATTCAACCTATTTATACATTCAATCAATTAGTGTCTAATCATTTAGAATGCATTCAATGCCAAACAAAATGCAAACCTTTTCTGCCTCAAAGGCTTCAATATATTCTTGTTTTTGGTCGTCAGGTAAGTCTCTCCACATCTGACCGATGATTTTCCCGATTTCCCATAGCTTTAGATCAGGATTTTGAGCCTTCACTTGATCCCAAACCTGTACATAACATGCGTAACATTTTGTGCCAACATTTATATCAAAATCAATTTTATATTTTTTGTTTAAATTTGAAAATAAGAAAAATACTGAATATATATTTCAAAAGCTCTCAAACTTATATCAAAAGTAGAGTTTGAGAAAAAGTTGCATATATTTGGTTTGGATGAAGGAATTGGCTGTCAGTCAAAGCCAGGCAGCGGTCAAATAAATCATAACAAATATCATACAATCATATGAATTAAGAAATCAATTGAAGACCAAAAAAGTACTAACCTTTCGACTGTAGCGCATGTATGGCATCAATGGCTTGTCCGGTGGTTTCGGAGGTTTTGGCATTCGTTGTTCACCCTATCATTCATTATCACATTATATTATCATTCAATTTAAGTATAAATATATTATCAAACCATCAGTTGTTGAGCTCTTGCGCCCAGTTTTGTGGGGTTGAACTGCGGATGACCATGAAGTGAATGGACAAATGGATTGTGACTCACATTCGCACACATTTTATATCTATATCACAAATATTTCATAATTATATCAAATCATATATTTCTAAATCATTTACAAATTCATTAAAAAGCATAAACACAATAATTAATCATTCATTATATGATCAAAATTCAAATAATTAATAATTGTCAAAAAGGAATACATTTAATCTAAACTTACTTTCAATGGATTGATTTTAAGTAAATTTTCAAAAATCGATGTTTTCTTGTCATTAAAATAAATAAACAAATATTTAATTAAAAAAGTGCTAACAAAGACTCCAATGAATCGATTGAAGAAAAACTCTGAGTAATGGCTGAACTAAACTGAATGAGAACTGAGAGCGCATGCGTTTACTCAACAAAGTATTAACAAAGTTATGAAAAGTT
>JAQFZT010001319.1:0-15855 GCA_034696325.1 Camisiidae sp.
ACTTTAATGAAAATGCACATTATAATAATTAATTCTTTTATAGTAATAAATAATAATTCCCTTTTTCTTTGCTATATTTGAGAGTTTGCGCTAATTAGCAAACTTTGAATATGGCTTCATTTCTACAAAAAGTTTTAACTGCAGCTAACGAATATAAACTATTAGTTCCCTTTGGCTTTAGTTAACTCATAATTACTCACAAATATTGAAGTCATTTGAATTATCAATGATTTTGTTATGAATTCAAGTCACATAATCATTATTCAAAATTAAAACTTTTACTTGAAATCTCACAAAATTTTATGACTTGAGTTCTAAACTTTAAATCATTGATATCTTAAATAACTAGTTTCACTATTTATGTGAATCTGGTAACTCTTTTTTGCAAATTAGACTCCAATTATTTATCACAAACTAAAGTAATATAATTGGGATATAATTAAATGCATTTTAGTTCTTAAGAAAAAGTTGAATGAGTGACAAAAAAATGTTTAGTTGATCATGAAATAAATGCAAAATCTACAAAAGTAGAAGTTTCCAAACCCAAAGAAGGAATTATTGTACAGGTATTTACACTATAAAATGCAATCTATTCGCTATCACTTTCTTCATCGCTTTCATAACTGATTCGATTCCAATCGAATTCCATAAACGGTCCGTTGAATATGATATGGATTTTCATTTTTTCTGTATAATTCAAATCTGGCAATAGTTTAGGGGAAAAGAGAAAATACTGCGAACAATTACGACTAGAACTCTCAGTAATCAAATCAAAAACACTTCTTTCATTGTTCTCATCCATTCCCTAAAATTAAGAATAATTGATGAATATTTGAAATAATTTCAATTTATAAACATTTTGAACTGTATTAAATTCATATGCATTACTTGATTGATTTCATCGACACATCTGAATGGGACGTGAGTCAGCTCTTGGAGTGCTATCATATAAATCATTGTTGAAACACTCCGTTCTCCTCCACTTTGATGAAAACAAGTCAGTTCTTTAAGTTGTTCTGTTTGTCGGAATTTTACTTTTATTGAAATTCCGTATGAATCGAACGCATCCTATAAAAGCATAATATGTTAAATTGTATTTAAGATTAAATTAATTGAATAAAATAATAGTAATATTAGAGACCACATCATCGCCTTTGTATAGTGACACTTCTCCGGCACAATTCAAACGAGCCATAAATCTTCCAAAATTACAATTAATTTTAGCGATCAATTCCTCCAATGATGGGAGCCATCGATTCTTAACTGTTTCAAGTTTTGTTAGTTTCTCTTTGAGCTCCATTTGTTTGTCTGCGAGATCTTTACGCCTTCGTTCTATATCTCTTCTCCGTTTATTATAAGCATCTCTAACAGAGTCGTCCGCATCTGATATACTATTCATTCGAAGTTTTAATGTTCCGATTTGTATATCTATATCTTCTAAACTATTAGGCAAAGCGTCAAATTTGTCTCTAATTTCTGGCGGACAATCGTTTACATCAAATTTCGATTCATGTTTTGCTTTGTTTCGCAAAGCTTTGGCTTCATTTTTTAAATCATTCAATGACTCTTCAAGTCTTCGTAAATCATTTTTCAAATCTTGAAATTGAATGCTAGCGTTGGATAGCTTTCTCTCTGCATTTTGGAGTCTCTTTTTAGCCAAAGTTTCACTTAAAACTGACTTCAATTTTTCATCATTTCTTTTTACACATTCAGCAATACCTTTATTCAATTTACTCAATAAATTCAATTGCATTTCTTCCAAAACTTTTAGCTCTTCGTTAGCTTTTATTTTTGCATCATTTGGATCAGAGGCAGAATTCTTATTGCGAATGATCTGATCATTTTTGTCACTCATTTTTGTTTCTAACATTTTCCTTTCATTTTTCTTGTTGTCCAATAACTTCTTTTTCCGCAATAACTCATTTGATTTTTCCTTATAATCAGACAATGTTTGCTCGTTCTCTTCAAACTCAGACTTAACTTCATTGATAGAATCATTAATTTGAGAAATTTTACTCTCTGTTTGTCTCAACTGATTTTCATCGATCACTAAATTCAAAAACTTTGCCTCAAGAAATGAATCGTTACGAATAACTTTTTCGCTATCATATCGCGAAACTGTGATGTTATAGACATTATTTTCAGTATAAATGCGCCTAAAGTCAGTTGAGTTAATTAAATCTTCAATTTTGGCGTCAGTATTAGTATTGCCGACTGGTATACAATGAAGACGTGATGTTTTGCAGAGATATGCCATCACTTTGTCGGGAGCGCTGAACATATCTTTTACATAAGAATAGAGTCCATATCGAGAGAAGTTCTTAATATCGGAATCAGGATTGAAGTCATTTTCGTGTTCATTGGGGGCCAAGACTACATTGACTCTTATATTAAGTTCAGATTTAACCAAATCAGTGAAAAGCTTAAGATCATTGCTATCTTCACAAATGAAAGCTATTAAATCGTTTTTAGAGATGGCAGACTCAACATATTTGGCCCATTCGGTCCTTTTCATATTGATCTGAGTCATTATTGGCGGATATATTTTCGAACTGAATTTGTTTTCATTTTTTGTGAGCCAATCATAAGCTTTTCTAGCATTAAGATTAAGTTCACTCAATTTATCCAAACGACGATTGAAAATATTTCCGATTCTCTTCTTTGTAGATTCCAAATGGTTTTTCTCAATAACGAGACTCTCGTATTGATCCTTCAATTTCATAATTACTTGGTTGAGTTGAGCCGACTCTTTGTTAACACGCGTTAATTCCATCTTCACTTCATTAATCTGTTCGTCAACATTAATGTCTTCACTGATATTCTCGAACTGCTCCTTAAGTATAGTCAATTCACTTTCTAATTGTTTTAAGCGATTTTTGCGTTTATTTTCTAATTCTAATTTCTCGTAATAACGCGTTTTAGAATCAGTCATCTTTTCAAAGGAATCCTCAATTTTTGTTTTTATTGGCTCTAGAAGTCTGGCACAAGTTTTTAGGTCTTCTAATGCTTTCCTTTTGTTGCCCTCATGTCTGGCGAAACTTTTTCGCGAGTCATTCACTTCACTCTTCAATGGTTCGAGACTTTTGGATATTCGCTGCAACTCTTCCTTCTTTTTGATGAACTCCTCTTTGGCTTCCGTGTATTCCACTCGTTTGGCTTCATATTCAATCCACGGCCTCTTCTTCTGTAACCATTCGATGTCATCCTTGAACTTATCTCTTTCTTCAACTCTTCTGAGTTCTTCTTCAGCTCTCACTTGGAGTTCAGATTCAGTTGATATTTGATTATTTAAATCAACATTACTTTCGTTTAATTTCTTTATATCTTTACTCAATATAACAATTTCTTTATGGCTGTCATACATGTCTACATCTCCGGCAGCCTTTTCAGTGCACTCTAAAAGAGTTTTTTGATCCATTTTCACGAATTCAATGACTCGTTCTTGAGGTAGAAATTGACACAAATTATCGACATTTATATTTAGCGATCGAACGAATTCTCGAATATGAGTTCTATTACATTCTCTTTCATTCAATCTATAATTTGAGTTAAACTCAGTTTTTCCACTTCGAGATCGGGTCGCGTTTATAGTTCTCTGAATGAGAAAATTTTTTGCGTTTGGCTTTTCATTGAATAACTCGATTTCAACAAGTGCTGAATCACATCCAAATCGAATGTATTCACCTTTAGATTAGAAGTTAATTAATGAATTATTCATTAAAATGAATTAAAGTGAATATGAGACCTAAATGTCCAGCGCGTCCAGTAGTGGTGGGCTCTCCACCCAATCCTATTATTATACCACAAACCAGAGCAGACTTTCCCGTTCCGTTTGGACCCAAAACCAAATTCAAATTGGGTCCAGAGTTTAGCTCAACCTTCTTATAGGTCCTGACAATCAATTAATTGATCACGTTTTACAAAATCATATAATTATTCAAAAAATATTGTCATTAAAAGTATTCATAAAATGTAAACTTACATAAAATCTCTTAATAAGAGTCTAACTAATGATCCGTTTTTGAACTCATTTTCACTATTGTTTTCACTCATTTTTGATTACTTTTGCTTTAAAAACTTTTCATTGAATTAAATTTTAGTAATCATTCGGTAATTAAATGGTTGTCAATACAAAAACATAATTTCGAATGATGTAAACTTTCTATAGTTTTAACATAAATATTACGTTTGAAAGGGATTTGTATATAAATAGTGAAACGTATATAAAAGATAGGCTTTATCTCTGTATTTGTCATTCATTTATAGCGACGTAATCAATGCCTGAATAGCATTGAAAAGCGGGAAAAACTTTTGTGAGAATTAGTTTCTATGCATTAGTTATTGGCGAATGAAGTTTGCGCTCAAAAACATTGTTATCGAACAATAAATAAATAAATTGTAGACTATTTTTTAATAACAATTTTTCAGTTAAACTATAAATAATTGCAAAACTTTTTAATTAAATTAATTGTTAATAATTAAATAAGTGTCTGAAGCCATCATTAATTAAAAATCAGGTATTTTTAGGTTGAAATAGAAGTTATTATTAAAATGAATGCAATGATTGAATATTTGTATTGAATAATCATTAAGAATAAGAAGACATGAAGTGTTTTACACCACAAATATCATGGCATAACAGAGACCCCATTCTAAGCGTTGACATTCAGAACCGAGTCTTGTCTTCATCTGAATCATTAGTGAGCTATAGAGTGGCCACAAGTGGTAATGATTCGCATGTAATCATATGGAAGGCTTCTATTAGTGATGGCATCAGAACTAATCCTAACAACAAGTCATCCAATGTTTCACTCGAATGTTTGGCTGATTTGACTAAACATCAGAGGTCTGTAAATGTGATTAGATTTTCGCCTAAACCTGAAGATAACTTTCTTGCGGCCGGAGATGACGATTGTGTTATATATGTTTGGAAACTCATTGATCATAACAATGACATCGATATGAAAAGTCCTGAAAAAGGAAGTAATGGCAAAGCGTTTTGTGTTAAACATAAAGACAATTCTGATGAAGAAGAGTGTGAAGTGATTGAAGACTCTGATAGTCAGCCCTTTATAGTGAAAACACATTTGGTTAGACCTGAGGGCGAGGGTCTTGAGTCGGATGTGATCTCAAAAGAGGTTTGGAAACCATATAAAATACTTCGCGGACACTTACAGGACGTGAGCGATATTTGTTGGAGTCCTGACGGACAGATGATTCTCTCCGGTTCTGTTGATAACATGGCGTATGTCTGGGATATACATAAAGGACAAAAACTTATTAAAATAGTAAATGAACACAAGGGGTTCGTTCAGGGCGTCACTTGGGATCCAGTCAACAAATACTTGGCCACACTTTCAGCCGATCGTAATATGAGAATAATTAATTGTAATACTGGGAGAACTGTATATCGTGTCCATAAGACCCGTCTCGAAGATGGAAAGTCTACTCGACTTTTCTACGACGACACTCTTCGCTCATTTTGTCGAAGACTTACTTTCACTCCGGGCGGAGAGTTTCTCATAGCGCCGTCCGGTATAATGGAATTAAATGATGACAACGATAATAGTGAAGATTCTAATAAATATATTAATACAACTTATATTTTTGAAAGAAAATCATTGAATAAGTATGTCTTAATTCATTTCAAATAATTTTATTCGTTTGAGTTTAACAAAAATTTTAATTTTCTTTTAAAGGCCGTCTTTCTATTTGCCATCAAAGAAGTATACGATAGCTGTCAGTTGTTGCCCACAATTGTTTAAATTGCAAGAAAATCTTGAGAATCAATTCCAGTACTGAAACATTTTTTTACATATTGTACTCATTGTGTTATGAATTACACTGAACTCTGATTTTTTATTTTAATTTAAGATTTGCGTATAGAATAGTGTTTGCAGTGGCCACACAAGACTCTGTACTTTTCTATGACTCACAGCAAACGATGCCATTCGCACAGGTCTCACAAATTCATTATTTAAGATTAACAGACATTTCGTGGTCACCCGACGGACGAATGCTAATCGTGACCTCAACCGATGGCTTCGCAACTTTCATAACATTTAGTGCCAATGAAATCGGTGTTCCATACGATGGGCCAAAATTTAATTTTGAAGTAATGGAATCCAATTCACCCATTAATAACGCGAAGAATAGCTCTAAAATTAATATGACAGTCGAGTCCACACCTGAACCCGACAAACAAATCAAAAAGATATCGACGCCTTCGATCACTACTTTCTTCAAGCCCTCAACTGAAACGCCAATCATTGGTTCAGTTAATGATGTCACACATGTCACACCTATCAGTTCCACACCTCCAATTAATAATGAGAAAAAGATTATTGAATCGAATATATCAAGTCCGGAACGTTGTGTTTCTGTATCAAAAGTTCCTGTAATAACACCTGAAGTTGAGAAACCAATCAAAAAGGGTTCGATTACATCATTCTTTAGACCTAAATCTGAAACACCCAATACTTGTAATGCAAATGAAAGAATTGAAGAACAATCTAATAGTAAGAAACGCAAAGAAGTAGTGGTTGACCTGACAGAAGACAGTGGAGATTCGGATCTATTGAACCACTTGTCAAAGCGGCCCAATTATTCTCGGTCTCCATTAAGGCATGCAAATCATGTGAATCAAGAGACGGCCGCACTTTCGAATCTGGTCGCGCCTCCAAATTGTAAAGTTAAAGAACATTCTGTTAGAAAATTAGTGGATCAGTTAGAAGAAGTTTCCATGGATGAGTCATCGCATCTCAATGGCGATAATGTCGATCAAACCAATAATGAGATTAAATCAATGTCAACAGAATCTAAATCAGAAACTTCGACGAGTGTGGCATTGCATGCAATATCTAATTCACAACAAAAACAGCCCCGAAGAATACAATTCCTTACTTTAGGCAAAAAATAGTTTACTGTATATTTTGTATGCATTTTACTTACATTACAAAATCAGATCAACTTTCAATTTCTGTAATTATCATTCAGTAAAAACATGAAAAGTAAAATCAATTCTACTTCAATCATATTTTATATATATATTCATAATAATCAATTTTAAAGCATTACAATATTATATACAATTAACAAAATAATAACATTTTGAAGTTGATAACCAAATGAATTTTTACACGCTATACATGTTTCTCATAATAACAAACAAAATAATTATTACAATAAATTATATATAACTTATAAATGAATATATAGTTAACTGAGATGTTGACAATGAGGTCCGTAGCCAGGAATGAGGTTAAGGGGGAGGCTATAAACCCACCACATTCTACAAATAATTTAGTTTCCAAGTCTAAAATTGACAATTAGTCAAAGTTTTCCCTCGCAAGACATGTGTAGACATTTGATGGCTACGGGACTTGACAACATGAGTAATCTAAAAGTTTAGGTAACATTTATTTGGCTCTACTAATCATTTGGTAATTTGAAAAGATGCGGAACAAGTGCTGGACTATAATTTCTGGAATAACTTTTGAGTATTCTCTTGTTATATCTCAAAAATGTTAGTTTTAAAATTGCATTCAATCAATTCAATGGTAAATAGCGTTTCTCTTTTGAAAATATTTATGAAATACCAGTAATAATATAATGCAGTCGAGAGTCTATCAAAGATGAGTTTTAAAGCACCAAAAATAAGCATTAACTTCAGCCGAATATGTTTTATCACTTCAATGTTTGCATTTTCCGGTAGTTTTTTTTAAAGGTAGAAACTCGTAATTGATTCAAGTCTTTCATTGAAAGTGAAATGAGACATGTATAGCATTCACTATTTATTTCAACCTTTGAGTAACATTAGCCAACGCGACCGCTAAAGCTTGTAAAGCACTGAATGGATACTGAAAGTCTAAAGTATAGGCATTACCATCGATTCGGCCAAATTGCATAACCTAAACACAAACACACACTTTAAACTCCACTCGAGTACATGTATTGATATATACTATTGTATAATATAATAAAGAGAGACTGACTGCACACCAAAACTTTTTAAACAATGATTTATTTGGAAATCAAATTATATTTATCTCTATTTTCAGCGTCATTTGAATTGTTATTCTTGAGTTGAATTACATCATTGCTAACGGAATGAGAATCATCAACAATACTAATGATCAGCTTTTACTGTAGTGCTTGAGCTTTAACTTTAAATCTAATGATGAATTGGGAGGAGAGGGTTAACACTCATATCGAAGGCTCATGTAATCTCTAACTGATAAAACTAGAAGTTTTCCAGTGTTTATTATCAAAGCTACCAAATTATTATCGATACTCATCATTTTGTACATAATGTATCATAATATCAATTCATGAAATACATTATCAATGGTTTTGTAACTATACATTTATAAAGTGACATTATCTCATGATGAATCTATTGAATACTGTGCTGGATATCATTCTTATTTAGTTTAAATTGCAAAATCTATATTTCTTTAAGTTAGAGATAGATTACTCAAAGATTAATTGTGCAAAAGTTGAGTTTTACAAATAGGATGCGTTTTGGGTAACACTAATAGAGCTTCATATACTGCTAACATTTGCTCATTAAGATATTATTTGGTTGAATAACTTATTTGAAATTAAACCGAATATTAATCAAGAGTTGTATGGGGGGTTTAAAACCTTAATCCATGAATTGAACATTAATGAATATCTCTTTGAATGCACACTAATTACATGCTTACTATACTGTATGAGTTAGTATTGTGCAGAGTGAGTGACTATTTTTCTTATTAAGCTAATCAAATGATATTCAAGAAATGTTTACTCCTATCAGATGAGTAATTGCACCATCGATTCGTCTAGACTAAAAAGTAATTGGTACAAATATTCTTCTATTTCAACTTAAGAGTTAGACTGTCGATTGAATTTTATAGTGTGCTTAGTAGTATAGTATAGTAGTCTTATAGTATAGTATGCTTTTAGTCTCGAACCCAATCATCATTTCTGATGTAATGTAAACAAAACTTTTGGAGTGCAGTCAATATAGAAAGTTTGTATTAAGATAAGAAATACCTGTTTTCCCTGATATTCGATTTGAAAGTTTTTGGCTGATTCTTGAGTGACACGACCGCCAAAATCCAATTGATAGACTTGAGACACTTCATTCCAAAGCGGGGCCTTATTATGCAAAACGAATTCTCTATAACATACTGTTTGTTTTTTAGGACTCGCTTCAATTTCGGGCTTAATTCTACTGCCGCGTCGTTTCACTTTGAATTTTTTCCTAAAGTGTTGCTTTTGGAATGACTCTAGATTTGTGAAATCAGAGGATGGATCACACTCTTCATC
This sequence comes from Camisiidae sp., assembly GCA_034696325.1. Lineage (NCBI taxonomy): Eukaryota > Metazoa > Arthropoda > Arachnida > Sarcoptiformes > Camisiidae > Camisiidae sp. Next base: position 9,316 of record JAQFZT010001319.1, read on the forward strand.
ATCACTTGTATTATCATCTTCAGAGCTACAGTCGAGATAGTTTAGCCTGATTTTCAAAAATATATAACTCGTTAACTTATTAATGAAAACTAAGAAAAACCAAAATGTGATATTTTGAATGGCATCATATATAAAGTAATTAATTGAAAAACTTTAAGGCTATGCTAGTGTGGAAGCGTTAGACCAACTTTTAAAGGCTTCATAATGGATAAGAAAGTATTACTCGAGGGCTCGACTCAAACTAGGATTATTCTTCCTAATACTGACAGATGAAACTGATTGATTATAAAGCTAATCAAATCCTTTCCTCTCATTCTTCCGGTTCACAAACAGAAGATGTGATGCATTAAACAGTTTTCACAGTCTAGTCATTGATTACATGCGATAATAGTTATTGATTTTCAAATGTGATTAGCTTTCAATTCAATTTGAAATCTATCGTAACAAAAAATTGATTCCTTTCTAAACATTTAATTAATTTTTAATAATGTCAAAATAAAAGGGCTAAAAAAATTGTTCTCATCATTAATAAATGAATTTTTGTTTTCAATGATTTTGTAAAGGGAAGAAAGTTTGCATTCTCTAATCAAAAGTAAAACCCAAAGTTATAAGTTATTCAATCTTTTGTTGAAATAAATTCTATTGGGATCAAAGAAATATTCAAATCAAAGCTGCTCTACAATAGGTATTCATTCAAATTTACTTAAAAAACTGTTGAATTAACTTTGAGAATATAATTTCCGTAAACAAAATAAAAGAAAGAGAGCCTCCAAATAATTGGCTGAATTCCAGGTTTCGAAAACGATTCAAAAAACTCTAACACTATCTCAAGTGTAAAGAAGTTCTACAGTATAGATTTTAATTCTTGCAGTATAGGAAAAGTACAGCAAAATTTTCAAATGGGAATCTTTATTTTTATCATTCCTACAAATATAAATAATTGTTTATATTTATTTGCTTACACGTGATTTTATTTTTATTCATATTTGCCATTTGGTAAAAAAATGGTGTACCTGTTTTGTGCAGGCAATCACATTGAATTAAGCTCTATAATTGGTTATTTGAGACCCTATGCCAGAGATTTATAGTCTATACTGTATATCTCAAAGAAAGTAATTCTATCTTAACATTTGACTGAAAGAAAGGTCAGAAAAATTAGAATTTTCGCTTTGGAAAAAAGGTTTACTTTGAAATGACATGAAACAATCTTTTGAATTAAATATTAGGTAAAAGCAATTTTGTGAAGTTGAGCTGTTTTTTATTGTTTTTAAAATTGAAAGAAACTAATATTTAATGGAAAATCGTTAAGTTGATTGACGAAAAGAAGAAAATAGTGTTGCATAATTATTTCGCTAATATAGAGTAAGTTTATTTATTGACATAACATTAGCAATGCTAATATAGCATCTTATATAACTCAATAATGTACTTCAAGTGAGAAATTAATGTCATTTTTTTCATAAATATAGTAAAGAATTGGATGAAAAAGAGGAGTAAAAAGTGACAATCAAATGGCAATTTGTCAATTCAATTAATAAAAGAGAGATAAGAGATAATAAACTTACTTCTGTTTGATTACTTTCCTAAACATCATCGGACTATATAAGAGGCCCTTTCCTTGAGCTTTGCGTCTTCGTTGGTTTCCCAGCAGTGGTGATGCCGGAAGGCTTCTATTATGAATAGAAGTGGCACTTGAGGTGTTCATTGAATTAGTGCTGGTGCTGGCGATCGCTTGCGGTGATGGCAAACTCCCTCTATGATTATGATGAAGACGAGGGGCTAATGAAGAGTCAGGAGTGTCTGTGCTCTGGTCTCTTTGTATTGATGCTTCCGACGATTTGAGTCGAAAAGATCGCGAGGGAATAGAGGTTGAAGTTGAGGTGAGGACATCACTAGCCATACCTATATAATCAAAATTGAATGTTGCCTTCTTTTTATTGCGAATCACTAATGGCTCTGATGAAGGCATTGGGCATGTCGTTGAACAAGAATTTATGCCCAAATTTGATGAAATTATTTTATCTTTTGGCGGCGTTTCCATACAATCAGAGTTATTATTGATAACCGTAAGGCTATTACATTCAGATGAAGCACTTATTGAATTATCTCTATCTTCTTCTTCCTCCTCTTCAAAAGACATACAATTTCGTGATTTATCAAGAGTACGATTTGGAGTTTCACTATTTTCAAAACTGTGGCTTTGCTTCGATGCTCTGAGTGTTAGTCGTCGCTGGAAAGTATGTCCAATTCCGTTATCAGAACCTGTTCTAACATTAGTGAATTCACTTCCAATTGTTGGCTGCATATGACATATGGACCTATTTTTCTGGAACATGACTGATGACGATCGCGAATACTGTTGCAAATCTGCATTTTCTTCGCCTTCGAAGTCATCAATAAATTTAAAATCATTGGCAACGTTTGATTTTGAATCTATGGCTAATGTGTCGGCAAAACTATTACTACAATGAAGAACAGAAACTGCTCCCCATGTCGATGATGCTGATGGTGTTGACGAGACAAGAGTGGCCGGACATCGGCGCTGACCTTTAGGACTGCATGGAAACAGAGAAGTGGTATCACAGCTTCGACTGGCCGTCAGGTCCGATTCAATGCACGAAACACTTGCCTTTCGCGGAGATTCCTTTTTAATGATTTTATATCTGATACCTTTAGGTGGCGAAACATTAGGCGATATCGATTGACCTGAAGCCAAATGGGGATAATATGTTATATCATTTGCTGGTGAATTGTTTACATTAATGATTGCGGGCGAATGTAATGACTCACATCTATTTACACTATAATAACTTGAAGGCAATTCTGAAGAAAACCGCTTTGCAATAAGACTGAAAGTTTCTTCAGTCTGTTCTTCTAAAGTCTTATTCTCTATCAATGGCGAAAACAGGGTCTGAGTATTCTTCTCAAGTGATAAGGAATTCAAAAGTTCAGTAATAGATTGAAAACTAGTTTGTGTTGATATGGAAGTGGACATTGCAGTGATTGGCGGACCACTTATTTCCATACTTACACACTGTGATTCACCGTTTATTTGCAAAGTAAGCAATTCTTCCGTAAGATTGGGCACAAAGTTATTATAATCCAAATTAAAATTAGCTGAAGATGAAGACTGACCTGAGGCATGAAACTGTACAGTCGATCGTTTTTCTGGTGAAACAGTGCGAGTTTGGCCTATCACTGGTTGGTTAGAGTAACGAATGTTTTTCTTGGGTGTCATCGGAGCGATCGGAGCACTCATGCCTTCGTCTAGCATTGAAGACATGGCCATTTCATCTTCTGAATCAGATGACATAAAGTTGCTGTTATTCTCAAACTTATTAACTGATGAGATACTAGAAGTTCTCTTATCTCCGAGTTCTTTGATAGCGAGTGTCATTTGTCTGGGCTGAAGATGCAAAAGACTCGTCCGATAATTAATTGATCCCAACTGTGACGGCAACCAAGAAGACAAACCAAGTATTTTGAATTTTGTGCCCCAAATGTTAGACGTGACGAGAACTAGCTTTTCATATTCAGGCATATCATCCACATATGTATCACGTTTTGTACCATTTGAAGAATTATTACTCGATAATGAAGTATTTGATGATTCATTACTACGACCTCTAAAATGACGCGATCGGAAACGTCTCTTTCGTCGCGTTTGAGGAGATCTTCCACTGAATGGTTCATCCAATTCACTATCAGAAGATGTTCCATAAGGTGTAGAATTACCAGTAATATTATGTGAGGGAGAAATCATACCATTTTGTAGAGAATAACTATTGCTATTTTTTTGATTATTATATTCACAATTATTATTAAATTGTGGATCAAAAATGATGAATTCAGGCTTTAGTTTACTGGCTCTCTTTCCTTTGAGAATAGGCACAAGTCCTCCAAGATATTCAAGATATAATACATAACTAGTAGAACTGCTGACTATATCTTCTTCATGTCTAATCATTGTGCAGTGAAGACGAACATTATTATTAGGTGGAGAGGAAACAAATTCCCGCAAATGAGTCAAATCTGGAAGATAGCATTGGAGTGTTTGTGTAAATAGGTTTGAAACAGTGTTCTGCAATCTTTGAGGCAGAGGTAACTGTTCTGTCAAATTCTGATTCTTGAGACACACATAAACCGCAAGTCTTGATAGTAATTGTAATGAAGGAATTCTTTTAGTGATCCACGCGATGTATAGGACAGGACCACAACCAATGAATAGTCTTTTATCGCTGTGACCCCAAGTTATTGCTGTTATGGGATATTGTGTGCAATCTAGAGTTGTCCTCAACCTTAATATGCCATTAATTGTATAAAACTGAACGATATTTTGATAGGTGAATGTTCGATCTCCAATTGTCTCATGAGTAGGATTTAATATTTTATGTCCAACTATTGCTAATATTTCTCCAGTATTAGACCACTCAATCTTTGTTGATAGCATACCCGTTCGAATGATTATAGGGAAGAGATCGTCATAATTCCTCATTATAAAAATGGTTCCATCAGTAAAACTGACCGCTAAAGCAAACGTTTTCGTCTCATTTACTGACTCATTCTTATCACGTTGTTCTTCATCTGAGTCTTCCATTTTAAACTTTTCACAAGACCATGACATACAAGTGATGGCAATGCCTTCTTGAATGCTGACCTGTGCAACCATTGTTCCATGAACGTCAATCACTACAACACCGTTCAAAACAAACCAACTTATTATTCAAAAATCATCAAAACGATTAACAGGTAATAACACTTGAATGTAATGAATATATATTATAATTACCTAAAATATGACCGCTTGAAGTGCCAAAAATGACATTTTGATCGTCAGGCGACCAAATGCCACATGAAATGGTACAACTGTCTAAGTTAAGCATTGATGACCAATACCTCTGACCAGAAACAGAGCCGACGAGTACGAAGCCATCCATATAACAGATGAGAGCCATTCTTCCGTCATGACTCCAAGAGAAGTCTGTCACTTGAGTGTTACGATCATTGATCAACTCTATAGACCAGCGGCCCTCGTATTTGATCCAAACAAATATAATTCCAGTACTATCACAAGAGGCTAACTTCTGATAGGGTTCATTCCATTTAACTAAAGTCACTTCAGATCGATGTCCTCGTAAATTATAATTAGTTCGTTGTGGAAAATCATTGATTATGTTTTTACGATTTCTACAAGTAGTAAAAGTGACGCCAACAATGCCTCTTATATTTCCAGTTGCGAGCCATCCGTCCTGATAGTAATTGGTTCGATTCAATTTCCAGCCCTCTTCTTCATTTTGAAGGAGACCGTCCGGTACTTTTCCCATCCATGTCAATGACGACAAATTACTGTCCGAATAAGAGCTCGGCTTTTGAATTCGCTCAAAATGAAGATGCATTCTCTGATTGAGGCCAGTCTTCAATTGTCATCCTTCATAAACCCAAACGCTTTATGCAATACTAGTAGTGATGATAACATTACTGTTGACATATGAATGAGAGTTGTTTGAGAGGTAACTCAGAATAAATGTACATTTCGAAGCAAAATAATAGAAAAAGACGAACATTAGATGTACTTTCGATTGCCGCAATCTCTTATGTCAATACGGGTTTCAGTGTTCATATACGAAGACTCAATTTTCTCTACAAATACATAACATTGGTTTTTAAAAATGAATTTTTAGCCTATTATTTATAGGGAGTTCACCCAAAATAATAGTTATAAAACATGGGTTAACCATCACTAATATTGATCGGTTTTGTGATTAACGCGCGTCTCAAACATTATAATCTATTGCGAATAAATAGGACAAAATGTATGTCTTATACAGCGTAATAGTATTGTAGAGTCAACTGAAACGAAGATAAAAGAGAGAAGAGAGGAGTTGAGAGCAGAGAGAGTATGTGCAATATTATGTGCCATTGCAATGGATGCTAAAACTTTTAGCCCAATATATATCCACCTATATATTGATCGAAACTATGGTATTCTTTTTTCGCAGTGCACACAACTTGGCTTTATTCTGCGTTAACTCACAAAGTGGTGTATAAGCCAGTGCTATGTATGCCATATACTGTATGCCATATTTATTCAAACTCTACATTCACCAAATGTTAGCCAAATGCTAAAGCTTTTCCTTTGCACGCTATATCTTACAGTACAGTTTAAGATGTTATTTCAAATACCATTTCTGGTAATCACTTTTTATGTATTCTCTCACTATGCAAGCGTTCAACATTTATACAATGATTTGCAATTTTTGAGACTGAGATTGAATTTTCTGCTGAAAAAATGTTTCAGTTTATTGTTTCTATAACTACACTTTATATGATTTTCGATTTCCTATATTTTTTATTTGCTAAAATATTCTGTATAAACAATAATACTTATAAAATGAAACTTTGATTGCTGGCCCTTAAGGCATAATATTTGGAAAACTTCGCACATATTCGGAGTTAGGTATTGAAAGTTTAAGTATTGAAAGCTTAAGTATTAAAAGTTTAAGTATTAAAAGTTTACCCAATTCGCAATAAAGTAGGATT
>JAQFZT010001320.1:0-15837 GCA_034696325.1 Camisiidae sp.
AAAAGATTACAGCTATTAATTTTGTTCAAATACATATTTTTAAAAATAGAGAGACTGACGCTATTTTCTACATGACTTGACTTTTCTACATGACTACATGACTTTCTACATACTGTATAAAAGTGACCAATAGAATAATGTGATCACCAGCGCCGTAACCAGGTATTTAGGTGTGGGGCTAACAAATTTTTGGGCTAAATATGAAGCTCATTATGTCTGGTAGGGCTAAAACTTAAGCTGATTCTCAATTTTACACTTGAAAAATGAACATTTGAAAATGTGTGGGGGCTATAACCCCCTTAGCCCCATAGCTGGTTACGGCAGTGGTTATCACTCAATTAGATCAAACTTTGCTCCGTATCATAACCACCAAATGCATTATCAAAACATTTAGATATCTCTCAATTATTTAAAAATTAATTTCAGGTACATTTCGATTTAATAGAAATTCAATCCATAACATATTGAAAGATTTTTTGTTAAAAAAGTTTTTAATTTCTCATTTCATATGTTTCGATGATTAGATACAAGTGAACACCTCTACTAATTAATAAATTGTAAACAAATGACTGGAATGACAATACAGTGAGTGAACGCATTTGAGAAGTGAATTGTAAATAAAATTGACTGTTTATTCAAACATTATATTTAGTTTGTTTTTAATAAAGTTATTCAAATAGATTCATATTTCATTGAAAAGTATTTCTGAAAAACATTTCATTGAAATGTAATCTTCAAATCTATGCAAAACTATTCAAACATTTATTCAAATAGATATTAATTAATCGAAAGTAAGTTTTTTTATTTTTATAAAATTGAGTTAAATTTAAATTTTCAAAAATCAAATCAATTTAATTGACAACAGATTTGACAGTAAAGACATTAATATATTTATTGATGGGATCATCTAATGGTATAACAAGAGGTCAATTAAGGCCACACTTTTCAGGCCGAAGTCCACCCTTTTTAGTGGCAGCGCTTTGTGTGGGTTTAGGAATACTTGGAGTCAGTTATTGGAGTCTTTGCTCACAATATAATGATTTAGAAGAACAGCTGAAGAAAGCTCTCCAACGAACAGAAACGGTGGAAAAAGATAAAAATCTCATTCAAACTCAATTGGAAAAAAGAGAAGTGGAGTTCAGTCGAGTCCAAGCTTCGGTTCAAAAGAATGATCAGGAATTACTCAACGCAAACAACCAGTTGAAATCAAAAGAAGATCAAATCAATTCTTTTAACTCTCAAATTAATTCACTTAAAGGAACGAATGTAAGCGAATTCAATATTTTTTCCTTCAATTAAATCTTTATTATTATTTCAATTTTCGTATAATCACATGTCAGTTAAGACGGTTTATATTAATTGACTTTTAAATCAATTTTAGGCCAAATGTAATGAAGATTTAATTAAAAAAGAGAACGAATTGGGAGATGCGATGACTAAACTGAAAGATACTGAAGAGCAAAGAGACAAATTAACACAATTAAAAGAAGATCAAAATAAAGAGTTAGATAGAGTTAAACTTGAAAACCAACGCTTAGAAGAACTGAGAAAACAATTGAATAGTAATAATACGAGTCATACGATCTCATCTTTGAGTCCAGTGGCAAATGTAGGCCAACCTCCAAATGTTGAAAATAATGTTTTGTCTTCTGATAAAATAGTGAATAATGTATTAAAGAAACCGAGTGAAGAGAACAAAGAGATGCAGAAATCTCAAGGCGAGGCTCCCAATGAGGCAGCGATGGCTGACAATAATGCAGAAAATGCTTTCTCTGTTAAACAACAGGAACCAGTCATTGCAGAACCCAATAAATTGTCTCCACTCAACCCATCAGTTGCTGGTTTAGGAGAAGAAGATAAGAAAGTGGACGGATTGGTAGACGCGGCCGTTCCTAATGAAATATCAGATGAAAATCAGAATAAAGACGATGAAGATACTAAAGAATGACAACAGTTATAAATAATGTGTGTCTGTTCACCAATAATTGTATTCACAGTTTTGTATTTTATTTAAATAATTTTTCATAATTTAAGTTAGGATTTGAAGAATTTTTTTGATTATTAACTATAATATGAATGGATTTAAACTTTGTTAAGCCGTTTAAGTATAAGGTTATAATTACAATTGATTGGATTTCCTACTGCTGTACGAATTATAAGATTTTTACACTATACAAATGTGGTTCAAATAAAAAAAGAGATCTTACAAGTAATTAACAAAATTGTAAGTCAAATATGATAAACAGTTCGAAGTTATAACTAAATTCAATTACAAACAGATGTAAATGGGCTTAAGATTGGGGTTTTCATAAATACTGATTAAGTTTAGTTATTCTTCAAGTTCTGATTCACTTTCTTCAAATCCAGATAAGTCTACGTCTTGTAATAATCCTCTACAAAGTGCGTACTCTAATAAAGCGAGATAACAGAACACATATTGGTCTGGCATTTGTATGCTATACGCGCGTTGAGATCGAATTTTTTCGACAGTTCTTCTAATGTCTATTTTTCCCGTTGTTTCCAAACGTTGTATACTTATATCCAGTGTTATGAAAGTTCCTAAAGATTATAATAAACATTACAGAACAGGTACGAAATATAGTAGAGAATAGATTGGGATAATGTGTATAACATTCATATTCTACGCTCAAAAATCAAGTCATATTTTTTCATTCATTAAATTCAACCCATTATCATAATATTGAAGCATAAGTTAATTAATTTTCTTATCAAAAGATTTCCAATTTCTTTGCATAATATAGTTTTTACTGTATATGTGAGTCAAAAATTATATTTCAAACATTTTATGCCTTTATTTTTCTAATCTATTGAGAATCTACTTTTAGTTTATAAGTTTTGCAACAACAATATGCCTACAAAAACAACCTTATATTATAACTTTATTTATAATTTTTATATTTATGAAAGAGTTTATCAAATTCTGAGCTTTGAACCTAATTCTTCATAAATTGATAAAACCTTGTAAATTTAGTCATCAATAGTGTGTTATTTATCTTTCAATATAACTCAACTCTAATAAATCACTTATCAATGATTTATTACTCATAAAACTTCTCGAAAATATATAAAAACAAACTGTAAAGTTCTGTAAGTTCTTAAAGTTGAAATAAAATATTAGTACATTATAGTTGTGATTTTGTCAGTCAAGTTTGAATGTCATGTAACTAATTATGAGATGTTTATCAGAATAAACTTTACGGTACATAAAGTAATAGAATCTAAAAGAATACCTGTTCTTCCAATACCAGCACTGCAATGAACTATTATAGGAGGGCCTAATGGATGGCCTTTCCAAAGAGAATCCATGGATTTGACACCATGTGATTGATATTCTCTTATTTTATTTCGGAAGTCCAGCATTGCAATAGCAGAATGTGGAACACCTTTAAAATTACAACTATTTGTATTAAACTGTTCAAAAAATAAATATTAAATGAGTAAAATTGAGTGCACATACCATAGTCAGGCCAACTCGTAAACTGCATATGAGTTATTTCTCTTGTAATTCCAGTCTAAAGTTCAACAGAAGAAACCTCTTAAACAATAGTAAATTAAGTAATGAAAATGTAGTAGAAAATAATGAGATTATTATAGAGTTCGAGAAACTTTCCCACAATTATCATTCGGAAGATGAGTGCAATGCACCCATTGTTTAATAAAAGAGTTATGCATCGAAGGAATAATGCATTGTTGAGAAAAATGATCAAATATTGCGAACTATCTGTTGGGTTTTCATTATACATATAAAACAGATTGAGATAAAAATAATCGAATTATAGCATGAATGACTGATTAAATAATTGAAAGGTTTAGAACAGCTTTGTTTGTGAACTTCTTTTGTTTGAGTTGGAAAATAAAAGTTAATTTGTTTATTAAAAAACTAATATAAGAAAAATGTGAAATTTAGTTCCATTATTGAAAATATGACTAACTTTAGTATCACTCAAAACCAGAGAAGTTATGATCCAATCTTTATGCTGATCGACACCATTATTGAATACTTGAAACTGTCCGTAATCACAATTAGTTTCTTCATCGAGAGGCCAATACTGTCCACACTTTGCACGACATCTTTCAATAGTTCTTGTAGTCATAACAATAACATAACAATTGTTTTCCCAAACGCATCGCCAAAAGTCATTGAAAGTCTTGGGCAGAGGACCTAAAAATAATAGAACTGATTGTAAAAATAGAAACTAATTATAAAATATGATACCTTGTGTTGAAATGAATGCATTCTTTTGTTTATATCCGTCAACATAATTGGCATTAATATAATCAGAATTAGGGTCGTCATCAATGATTGATAGTTTGACTCGACTGTGATCATAACAAAGAACATCTGTATATCTATTTTTACTTTGATTAGCTCTAAGTCGAGACACTTCGAAAATGCCGTCCGGTCCGTGAGATTTAATTACATTGTATTCGTCATACAATCCTTTTCTTCCGTTATCTTTTAAATGTTGAATGAATTCTTCGAGAGTTATTCCTTGACTGTCGTCTTCATCAAAAGAGAACGAATCAGTGAAATATGAGGTTCGCGTGTCTCCACTGTCTGATAATTTAAGACTATTGTACTTCTCTCTATCTAAAGAAATATCTGGTGTCGGAACAGATATAATCTCAGGTTTTATTTTATGTGTTTTTAATGAAGTACTACTTGTAGTGTCCGAACTCATAAAACCGATTGAGCCGTTGGTCTCTACAATATTATTGGCCAGTTGTATACACTTTTCACTGTTAGTCGAAGACGGCTCGTCTTCATCACTGAACCCATTGTTTGTTTGTTGTCCACTCATATGAGTAGAGTTTTTACACAATATTGCACTGTCGTGTTGCCCACTCGTAGAAGAAAGTGAGAAAGACTTGGATGACGTGAGATTACACAACTCATTAATATCACTGCTTTGAGATTTCAAGCAATGTGTGAGCCAAGCCTTATGGTTAACAGCCAGTTGTCCTCCGAGTTCACGTGGCAAAGCATTCATAGGAATGTGAGCCGATAATTGTGAGACATTAACCATAAAGACCCGGTCCCGCAATTTTTCTCTAACAAATAGTCTCAATATTTTGAAGGGCGCTTTGAACCAAAGCGGAGCCGTCACTATCAATACCTTTTTCAAACGAGCCGGATATGCGCCCTTCAGTAGTGCCAAAATCTTTTGGCTCAACTCATAGTCGAAATTTGCGTATTTAGAACCCGTCATGTTATATATAAATACGATTCCAGATCTTTGGGTTTCTATATCTTCTAAGGCGACGTCCATTTGATAGACAACTCCTTGTAATGTCGTTTGATGTGACGTTTCACTGGGAATATGCTTTCCCGCAGAAAACATGGCAATCGCTGCACCGATGCTGTCGTGAACCGGCTGTCAAAATCAAATTTTTATTTTCGGAATACATATTAACACAACTTTTTCGCAATATTTCGCAATCAAAATAATAAGACTCACCAAAACTGTAAACTTTCCGGTCTCTAATTCTGACTTCAAAGGTTCAATTGTTGGCTCGAATTTGGCTAAACCTTCTCTATATCTTGTGATTTCGTGCGCTTCATATAATGCTAGAGACCGGTGAACATCGAATTTTCGCGCCATCAAAAACTTCAGTGCAGTTTTGGCTGACATTTGTTTTGTATTGTGTTGAACTCGTATATCATTTACAATCTTAAGGAATTCATTGAGAGCCTGAAAATTGAATTAAATCGCTATTAATATTTGTTAATTAATTTGACTTCAAATAGAAGATATATATATAGGTATATGTGAAAAATGCTAATAAACGGAACAAAACGAAACATTCTTGTAAAAAACACACCATTTAATGATAACTACAAAACACAATCTTTTCAATTGAAAGTTGATTCACGAATATAAGTGTTCTTTGAAAATAAGTACTGATCTCAATGAAAGCACATCAACTGTATTACGATTTTCAGTGTATTACACTTTCATATAATTGTAAACAAGATTTATACGGAAAAAGAGTAGCAATCTTTTCAAGGGTATAAATAATCAATTGACTAAATAACTTAACGATAGTTTTCAGCAAGTCAATTATAATCTAATTTTATTCTAATCATTACTTTGGTTTAAAAATCAAATTTATATCATTTAGAATTAGTTTTTAAAATAAGTCTATTTTCTTATAAAACTTAGAGAACGAGAAATAATTATAACTATTGAGTTGAGAAAAAAATTAAAATCAAACTTTGATTTCATTGACATCATGTTAAAAGTGTCGATTCAGTCGATTTAAACTAATTTAAAATATAGTTTGTTCTGTTCTTCACTCAAATTTGAAATAATAAGTTGAAAAATATTTCCATTAGAACTGAATGTCCATAATTTTGAATCAATCAAATAAATTCGAGATAACTATCGATAGGGGTTTTGAATGAAATCATTTGAAAGTCCATTGAAATGAGAAAAGGGTTCATAAGAAATATTTATTTGATATCTATAGCTAAATAATGACTATTAATAATGAATGTTTTCATTAACTCAACTCTTATCATAATATTGATGAATGATTGAGTTAATTCATATCTATTTTCTACATAATCTAATATCAAATTAAACTTTTACAAACTTTTTATTGTTTGAAACAGTCCTCAAGAGTTCAAACATAGACTCAAGTGTTTTCAATGAGATAAGAGTTTTAATAACTCAGATGTTTTATAACTAATACTATTTTCTGCTTTTCATAAGACTTTGTATTATTTCAAGTCTTGAGAAACTATTTTTTAAATTGAAACCTTTTAATGATTATCTGCATATCATATATAATTAAAACATATTGTTAAAGATATATTATGTCTTAATACAGTTCAAAATTATAAACTGATTGACAACAATTTCAATTGATTTGTTAAGACTTTTTCTTGAAATATTTAATAAAATTCTAACCAATTCTTTATATATATTTATCGATACATTAATAGAAATGTTTGACAAGTGGGAAATGCATTCATATTTGACAAAACATTTGAACTGAATTGAAGTTTTTGACGAAAATTTGATCAATTACTCCATCCTATTATTTATATTGAATTAAATTATAATCTGATGAATAGAGTACTTTTGGTTCATTGCTTTTCAAAAATATAATCTTAATTAAAAAATACATTAAAAACCTCAATATTGACAAAAAATGATTAAATAAATGAAATTGAATTAAATAATTAAAGATAACGTTATTTATCGTTTGAATAATGAAAAGAATATTAAATTACCTGTTCTTCAGTGGCTGAGAGCTTGATATCCATTATATTTGAATTAATATTGATATGACTTCTGAGAAATTGATGAAAATTACTATAATTTAAAAGATGACTGAATTTGATATTAATATTAGTGATGAAAACATTGATTCAAAATAACAGATCGAATCAAAACATTTGATTAAAGAGTATTGATATGAATAATAAATATTAATTTAGATTATATGATGAGTTGACACCAATTCTTAATCATATAAGAGATGAAATCAATTGAAAATATAAATAATTGTTTAATGTATTAATAATTAATAAGTTGTAAATGAGATGAAATGTATTATCAATAGTGAAATGGGCGACGAATCCCCTCATACTCTCATACTTTTTTTCAATCCTCAATTTCCGGCCCTTTTAGTGGCTGTGTATTAGAGAGGAGTGAAATAGTGTTCTCACGAGTACTTAAGTCACTCACTTAAGGGCGAACAGTGAGCATTTCAAAAGTTTATAAAAAACAGTTTATTTTCAAATTCAAATATTATTTAATTAAATCAAAATATAAAATAGCAGTCAATTAATGACAGACTTCTCAAAATCTATCATTTAAATGTATTGACAGATTTTGACTATTTATTTGATGAAATATTAAAAATATACCAATAAAAATGTATTATTGATGAAAAATTGACATTCAGATCTCACATTCAGATTTCACACTCAATTTTCAACTTTACTTTATTCGATGTGAAATTATCTCAAATGTCAAAAACTTATTCTAATTGAACAGATGATGAAAATTGATTCATTGGTCGCACTTTCCTTTAGCTTAAGTGAGATAGCATTTGATGCGTACAAACTATGAATGAGTGAAACTATACGAAAATGTCTTTTCACACGCAACAGTTGCTCTCTATATTGAATTAAAATGTTTACTTGAGATATGAATTTGAGTGCTGTTCTCGAATAGAGTAACTCAATTTGAACACATATTACGTGAAGAACTTTTCTGAGAATATCACGTAAACAAATACACTCCTAATCACTGATAAGGAAAAGCAACTTATAATCAATTAGTAATATGTCAAATATGTTGATGTTATTGTTTGATCAAATCATTAGCAACCCTAGAACTGCGTTACAAATAATTAGTGGAAGGTTTTTTTTAAAGTTCTCAATACATTTACATTTTGTGAATCATTGTTTTGTCAGAATTTAAATCAAAAAAGTAAACGAAAGCGCAATACTGTCCTTGAATTGAAAGGAAAATGTTATTAATATCTGTATCTATGAACGCATTTTTCGGTATTAATACTTTCAATTGAACAGATTTTAATTATCAGCACATCTAATGCTGAAGTGCTAGCATTGGTAAAGTTGTCAAACAATATAATATTAAATCAATAGAATATAAACAGATCTTAAGGTTATGGTTATTCAATTTAGAATAAAAACTAATTATCAAATTCTTTAGATCTTTTAATTGATTGAATTATTGCGGATTAGGATACACTTTAGTATATGGCCTGGTATATGAGGGAAGGGGGCCTTCCCAAGCTTTTCGGAAACTGAAAAAGTGTACTTTGGTCCCTGGGTTCAATTTTGAAATTTTGATGGGACATAGTTATGATGGTTTAGGTTTTGAGCTAGGTTAGGTTGGAGAATCGGTGTGCGTTAGCGCGCTAGGTCGGGCTAACCTAGCTAAAAAATTAGACCCTCATAACTCTGTCCCACTTCATCACAGAAACTTCATATTTGGTTTATCGATGCCTCGCCTCTAGTAGAGTATACTTATATATGACAAAATCTAATACCTTTTATTGAAAGAATATGACAAAATTTTTTTTTGGAAATTTTCAACTTGATTGCACCACTTGAGCAAACCCCCATAATTTGGCCTCTCTTCATTTACGCCTCCTAATATTTGGTATATATTCCCCAACGTAAGTGGAGTCGAACCATATATGCCACGCCCCGGTGGACCCGATCATATACTAAAGACATCCAACAAATTATAATAAGAACCCTAATTATGATGTCCAATGCATTTTATCTAATGTGTAAAAAGTGAAAAATTATTCAAATATTTTAGTTTAAGTTTTTATTCAAAGTGTACACCAAGTTTTGCAATAACGTTGCAATAGTTGAAAATAGTTTAAACTAAAGTTATAATGACTTAGTGTTGCTTTTACTTGATTTGAAAGTAATTGAAACTCTGCTCAAAAGACTCGTTGCTTTGGGTCTTTAGACATATGATTCTACTTTATAGTATAGATTAAATACTTTTAACTTCATATTGAATGTGTCAAACAATGTACTCCTACTATAATTATTGTCCAATTATTCAAGAAAAAGTTTCAAATTTCAAAAATATTTTTCATGTTAAATATTCCTATGAAATATTTATTTAATTTACCGGAAAATTGTTGACATAAAATAATACTGAATACAGAACTTGAAGAATAAGCCAATAATAATGATAATAATTATGATTACAAAGCATTTCTAGTGCTTAAATTAATGCTGACTCTAATTATTCGCTCAAAACTTATGCATTAAATGTTTTATTGAAACAAAAACACTAATATAAAGATAATAATAAATTATTGAATTTGATTTGTGATGTGAAAAAAAATCTTTATTTTGGAACATAAAATTAGAGTTGACTATATTGTTGATGTACTGTATTATTCATTATTTGTTGCAAATGTTCCATTCACTCAAACTCTTCTACATTTAGCTTAAAATTGTTATCAACTTTGCATAGTATTAAATAATTGGCAATTAAAGTAAAAAAGTTACTGTATAATCAGCGCTCTCAAAGGCTCGAGCTTTTCAGGATCAGTGGCGAGCCTGAGCTTCACAAAATTCTTAGAAACTGAGCCTAAACTTGATTTGAATTTATAAATTTTTTCAATTTTATGGATCGAAACATTAATGTTATATAAAAATTAGGGTCTCAAATATGTTCGCATAGATTGAATACAATCTATTGAAAGTCTTTTTATTAGAAATTTTTTTAAGAAACTATTTTCTACTCGAAATTTTGAATAAAACTCCTGTTATTTATAATATTCGTTGGCCTTCAGATTATAATAACTTTTTATTTAATCTCAACTCATATTTTGAAATTGAATTAATTTTTAAAAATTCTTTTATGAAAATATGTATTTATTATTTGGAGGTTTTCAAGTAAAACTGGATTTTGTTTTAAAACTCATGTAAAGTTAAGGAAATTTCCTCTTTAAATAAAGATTTAATTTGTTTTTATAATAAACTTTCCTTTAACGAGAGAAGCACTCAATGTGTCCAAAATATTTAATGAAAAGTCTTTAATGACAATTTGAATTACGAAAAACTAATTGAAATAAAGTTACGTCAATATTTACCACCAGATGGAAAGATATACTAAAGTCTTTAGTCAAATGATATTTTTTGTTATTTAAGCCGTAAAGACAGCGATCTATTGGAATAGAGGGCAAAACTGAGAGACAGTACTGTACGGACTGTTCTCTACTCAATACTGCGTTATGTGAATTGAAAACATAATAACAGATAATAGACTTATTATTCATATCAGTTCTCACTATATTATAGGAATATATTTAGAAACAATCGAAAAACTATTCACTCAATGAATCAATTCATTTGTTTCAAATGCTAATATAATTTTGTTTTTTTTAAATTTTGTATTCAATTAAATTAATAAATAGTTGAAAATAAAAAATTAGTAAATAAAGTAATTTCAGTGTTTATTAAATGGCGGGTCAGCCCAATAGTGCGTTGAGAGCACTCGCTCTCGAGTTTAAAAGGTTTATATTTTTGATATATTTTATGATTTCATTATTTGATTAATTGTTTTCTTAATAATTGAATCATTTTTCCCAAACCTTTTTCTTACGTTTGGTTTAGGTTTCAGTTTTTTATTCATTTATTATTTGCAAACAATTTCATAGATATTTCCAAACAATAGATTTCAACATGAATTGCATTTTCTTTTCATTTAAAACAGTTTACAAGAAGAACCCGTCGAAGGATTTCGTGTGAAACTTGTGAATGAAGACAATTTGTTTGAATGGGAGGTCGCGATCTTTGGTCCGCCGGAGACCCTCTATGAAGGCGGATATTTTAAGGTCTTTTTGATTACATTTCTCTTTGTTTTTCTTTAACTATAATAATCAATAAAATAATAATATATTATTGAATGCGTTTAAAAGCAATTACGAATTGATTTTATAAATAGATAATAAGCAAAATTGATATACAGTATAGTATTGTAATATAAATCGTAAAATACATTTTGATTGCCATTTAAAAGAGCGAATGCTTGGACAGTGACCTTGTCTTGTGCATAAACAGCTGATTTCTAGAAATCTTTGTTGAGTGCGTAACAAAAGACTTTTTTAATTTTTTTTCTTCTATCGATAGTTCTTTAAGTCTTTTTCTTATTATTGCTTTTATTATTTGAACTCAAGAAATAAATATAGAATTGTAACGAATCATAGGTTACATACGTTTTACAATTAGAAGTGACCCAAAAAGTGAATGAATATGTGGGACACTATAGCTATAGCACTGTTTTTACAGTCATGTTAGTCTTGTATCAGTTAAGTCAGCATTAAATGATTGAAAAAATCATAATAATTATAAAGTAAATGATAAGATTGAACTTTTATTGTTGAATTGACTTTTGTTTATAAGTGTTAACACTTATATTTTTATGATTTCAGGCAAGAGTTACTTTTCCAATAGATTATCCGTATAGTCCTCCAGCGATTAAGTTCCTCACGAAAGTATGGCATCCGAACGTCTATGAAGTGAGAATTTATATAATTATTTATAAAATTGATATAAAAATAAATTATTGATGAATAGAACGGCGATTTATGCATCTCAATACTGCACCCGCCTATCGATGATCCACAAAGTGGTGAACTTCCGTGCGAGCGTTGGAATCCAACTCAAAATGTCAGGTATTCAACAGTTTGAAAGTAGGTTTTGGAAAGAATTCTAATTGAATTGAATTTTAGGACAGTTTTGTTAAGTGTGATCTCACTGCTCAATGAGCCCAACACTTTCTCGCCCGCAAATGTTGACGCCTCTGTCATGTATAGGCGTTGGAAAGAATCAAAAGGAAGAGATAAAGAATACGAAAATATCATTAGGTTTGTGTCACTGCCATTTTCAATTGATTAAAAGTTATTAATAGATGTTTAATTAAATAGAAAACAAGTGACTGCTTCACGACTGGAGGCAGAGAAAGACAATGTTGTGGTTCCGACAACTCTAGAAGAATACTGTATAAAACATCGGAATAAACCAAATGAAATGGAAGCCGACATGACTGACTTCTATGATGATGATTATGGCGATGATATGGACGATGATGAAGAAGATGAAGATTATAAGGAAGATAATGAAGACAGTGGTAATGGGGAGTCATGATCGATATGCACTTAATTGAATTATTTTAATTTAGCTTCTATTCAATCATTTTCTATTATTCACTCACAAAACAAACAAAACATTTGTGTATTATATTATACTAATATTTTAGATAATATTAATGTAAAGTATAATATTTGGGTGAATGGAATCTAAACCGGTATCTGTTGTATATGTGCTGATGCCATGTATCCCATTATTCTCAGATTGCTCTCAGATTACTCTTTATATCATCTCTTTGTAGAAAAATCTGAACCAATATGTGATAAAAGTATACATTGAATACATAAACACTTATTAAGTAAAATGAATTGTTTGATATTTTTCTTGTATCTATTGATTGCAACTGAGGTTAAGAGAGAGATACCATTAATTATGAATAGATAGCAATTATGCTTATGCTTCCCATTTCTTATTTACTTCTAATGTTTTTAGCGTTTCAGTCAATTAATATTTTTCATTCAAATAAATCCAATGATTTCTTAACAAATGACAATATTTGCAGTTATTGTACAGCTAAACAATAGTTGTGCTCAAATAACTTAATTATTGATTATAACATTTATTTTAAGAATGTATGAGACAAACAATTATTTCAATAGATTAAAAATTTCATTTATAATTAAAGATTTGGCATCAATTTATCCCAAATTCATAAACACTAATTTAGTCCGTTTTATGTAATTAATCAAATCAATCATATTATCATTAAAGGATTGTAAATAATTTTTGCAAATAATTGTTCATTCATTTGCGTTTGTAGTGAACGTCTGGAATGTCTACTAGTCTTTTAGCGGCCTATAAATTGAAATATATTGAAGTAAGTCTTATGGTTTCGTTAAATTGGTTATGAATTAAATAATGAATAACCTGTTCTGGTGTCAAATCCCTCTGCACCTGAGCCAACAACTCGTATCCAACCATATGCTTCTTTACTGTCGCTGATCTTAATAAAGGCGGATAATAAATGGCATGTAATACCCAATGAGACATGTCTTCCTTATAATAATCTCCAGTCGGAGCACCTGAAACAATCAATTCAATAGTTAATGTTTTATTAACTTTAATAAATTATATGTTGCATAAAATCAAAGTTGCAAACCATGCCATCCCATCGAATAAGGGAAAGAAATTTCAAACATGTTGTCATATTTAATGAGCAATTGTTTCATAATATCCGCTAAATCGCATTTCTCAGGTTCACTCAAATCTTGAAGTCTCAAAACATGTCTTTTTGGCAGAACCATAGTTTCAAAGGGCCAGACAGCCCAATAGGGCACTAAAACAACCCAATTCTCATTTTGAACAACGATTCGTTCCTTTTTATCCAATTCTTTGGTTACATAATCCATAAGAAGAGGTGTTTTATGCAATTGTTTATATTGACGTTGCATTCGATCTTTAATTCTGGCTTCATTTGGTAGAAAAGAACTGGACCAGACCTGACAGTGTGGATGAGGGTTAGAGCAGCCCATTATCGCACCCTTGTTTTCAAACAATTGAACCCAATCATACTTAACCCCGAGATCTATGCTTTCACTAATCCAAGTGTCGATTACTTTTAAAATTTCTGTGTTTGTCATCAGAGGTAGAGATATGTTTGAATTTGGATGAAAGCAAATCACTTTACATTTTCCCTTCGCTGGAATCGCACGAAAAAGTGGATCATTTGAGTTGTCAGATAATTGCGGACAATTTTCTAATAGAGCCGGAAAATCATTATCGAAAACAAATGTCTCCTTATAGTCAGGATTAATGGTTCCGTCGGCTCTTTTAGAGCGTGGACATAACGGATTTGAAGGATCGTGTTCTGGGATTTCTTGTTCTGATACTTTTTCGACCTGTCCAGACCACGGACGACGCCTTCAAACCGATTATCAAACATTAATTGTAAATTTCATAAGCAGTACAACTATTTTCCTTACATTCTGTGTGGACTCACAAGAACCCACTCATCTTTCAAAGGATTATAGCGTATGTGTTGGTGTTCTTGCATTTAAAAGATTAACAAACATTTCAATTGATTTTAAGGAATAGTAATAACTCTCTTAACCTCACCATTAAAGTCAAATTCTTGTTTATCATTCGAATCCATATTCTTTATCGTCAGGTTTTCAAGTTTTGCCTGAAGAATAATTTGTGATTTTTAAACTCATTTATGAACTTTTGATACTTAATCTGTAATCAAATATCACACAAGTTGTAGACTTTAAAAGTCCATAAAAGATAAGGAACTAAAAAACTAATTACGGACTCCTTTAAAAACAAGTTATATCTAACTTTTATTAATCAAATTATGCAAATTTATAGCTTACAAAAAGTCCAAAATAAAGTTCAACGGATAAAGAGAATGATTTAAAGTCAATATTAAGTCAAATTCAATGACAGGTTTATATAAATATTATGCAGAAAATTGAAATTATAGTTTATTTCAATGAAATATTTATCAATTTTGGAGACTTTAATGAGTGTACTTTACAAATGAAAAAATATTAACTTATTTGAAGAGGTTTTTTGCAATCATTTATCGAAAGTTTGAAAAGGTTTCCATAGTATAGATAATTATTACTACTTAAATGGACTATATTTTGAAGTATTTATAAATGTTATAATAAATATCTTAAGCACTTAAATAATGAGTCAAATAAAGGTACGAATAAATGCTAAATAACTTGAATATTTGATTGTTTATTACTTATGATTTGTAACTTAAAATTATTTGAAATATTGACAAAAGATGAATTAAAACTTGGAATGTTTACATTGAGAATGCTAACCTTTGCATCTGACTGTCAGATCAAAAACTGGAGAGGTTCAGAATATGACTTAGGAGTCATTCATTGAGTATGCACGCAAAATAATGTAAATTATAGACCCCTACCCCTCCCCTCCCCCTTCCAACACGCATCTGCACGCTTTTATAACTGCCCACTGCCCTAATACTTTCGGGCCTCAGCCCTACACCCTAGTATAATATAATATAATATTAGATTAACAGCCATACCAGAGAAACACACTTGAGGGTCAACTGTCACTTGAGTAACACTCAAAGCTATTTCTGGTACCAAAGAAACCCCTCAAAATAGTTAGGCCTCAAATAAGCCCTTATACCTGAAGGTTCCACGTCTTTACTTCGAAACTTTTACTTCGAA
>JAQFZT010001321.1:0-15835 GCA_034696325.1 Camisiidae sp.
AATAGTAGTAATGAGT
Organism: Camisiidae sp.; assembly: GCA_034696325.1. Taxonomy (NCBI): domain Eukaryota; kingdom Metazoa; phylum Arthropoda; class Arachnida; order Sarcoptiformes; family Camisiidae; species Camisiidae sp. The sequence continues at coordinate 17 of JAQFZT010001321.1, forward strand.
ATTAGCGTTGAGTAGTGGTTATGAGTTGTCAAACCTTATGAATCCTTCCTGAGTGATGGATACATAACTTTCCTTTCGTAACTGTACATCAAATATACTTAATTAAATATTTTGCAACTCTTTCAAGTTATATTCTTCCGAAATGGGGACCAAACACTTAAGGGTCAAGTTCTCTATTTATAATATGATGTAAAACATAAAACTTGTGGTTTCATTATTCTGTATTTCTATAAGTTCTGGACTAATGTAATCAAAATTTGATACTTCAATCGAAAATAAATTTTTAAAAATTTCAATTTTGATCAATTTTCATAAAAAAATTTCAATTAAAGCTCTCAGTTTAGAGTATCGTAAATCTGGTTTAACCTCAACTATCAGACGCTTCTATTCTTCTTTGTGATGAGATTATTCTTCTTCGTTATACTTTAAAATCCATTTTCTCTTATTATTCTCGTTAATGTTAAACAACGGAAAGCTCTTCGACTGATTCGTGTTGAACTCCAACAGTGTCTTTATGAACTTCTTTGGCGATAACCATTGGATCTCTAAATGACAATTTAATCAATGGCTTAACAATAATTGAATTTATGGCAAAACAATTACGACTTTAAGGCAAAGACTAACGCATTCGAAGGTCAGAGTCTATAATCGGTGGCTAATCCGGGTCTCATTGCTTTTTCTCTTCACATCTGATCCAACACTAGGGATGTCTTGTCTTTGAGAAGGCCCTCAATGAGAGTTTAGAGACGGTGTGACCAGTCTTTAGGACAGAGACTCATCTTAAGACACGAATGGATCAAAGGTTTGGACTCTTCGAGTGATTGTTCAAATGTTGCCATTTATAGTGAGTCTTATTCTGTATAACGAGTCAGATAAGGATAAATCAATTTGTTTGACATACCTTTTTGTGACCACATTAGTCTTCATTGCTCTCTAACATCATCTTCAAGTCTTCGTATGAGTTGACGAACAAATGAAGAGACGTCTGAACCCGCAATAGCTTTTCATTCATATCAAAGGAGAGCCTCTTATCTATTCTCTCATCTATTATTATATTTACTTTACATGTGTTTTTGTGTTTATATTCAATTGCATTCAATTTTATGTCTTCACTCACTGTTGGCCTCTTCTGACTGTTTTAGTTACTAAACAGTGGCGTAACCTTTCAATTGATACAACTTTTCTAATCTATTTCTTGATTTCTAAGTTTAACCATTTTTTGATTATCAGATGAGTTAAAGTGTGATAATTGTAAACATTTATCTTAATTGCATACGAAGTTATGTAACAAAATAGTTTGTTTAGGAGAAAATCACAAAATTGATGGCTTCAGAACCACTTTCTTGTGATTGGATTTGCTCTCATATAACTTAGTTATTCCATCATTTCATTTAAACCATTAATACTTCTTGAAGTTTTTGTAACTTTTCTATTGATTTTCATTTCTTTAGAGTTCATATCGAAATATCGATCAAAACTTTTTCAAACTAAAAGATTAAATGTTTTAACTTATTGAGAGTTTTGAGACTTAACAGAATCAATAGATAACTCGTTTAACAGTTTTTAGTTCAATATTATTTGCGTTCAAACATTTCAATGAATTATACATTTGTCTGAAAATTAATTAACGAATTGAAGGACAAAATAAATGTTAAGTTGTTGTGCGAGAGAAGTGTTTTCACACATAGCTCTTAATGTATTCAATACTTTCCATTTTTTATGTCAATTTATTCAACAAATGACTTGCTTTGTAACTAGTTTTTCAAATTATCATTTCAGAAATGATAATAAGAAACGAAAATCATTAAAAATAAGTGTTAATACGATTGTCATACTTAAGAATTAATTGATTTATTATTGAGAAACAAAAAGAAATTAAAGTTCGTGTCGAATGAGATAAATATTAATATCGAAGTCAATCAAAACTGTCGACTTCTGAAAAAATCTTAGCTATGATTTATTGTTACATAAGTGAAACATATTTCAAAACTCTCTGCACAATATATTTAACAAGTTTTCCAGTTCTAGACTATCAAGTTTTTACAACAACAACAAAAGTTCAGTTTATGAAAAATTTCTTTATATTTTTTGATAAATAAAATGAAATTTATTGATTTCGTGAAGACCATAACTAAGGTTATGAAATAAAAATTGAGTGCACACATCATATTATATAATAAATCAGTAAATATTGAAATATCGTGTGTCATACGTAACATAAACACCAGTAAGTAATACATGAATAGCCACAGGTTTTACTGTATAAAGTAATTGGAAATGGATTAAGTAAACTCTTTATTGGAAGACGCTTTGAAAGTGAGTTATTATCAATTCGCTGCTGACATGAAAAAAATTGGTTCATTGAGTCGAATATGTTATATGAAAAGCACAAGAAAGTTTCGTAATTTATATAATAGAAAAAATTGCATTTCACTCTTAAGCTGAATAATTGAGTTTCGCTTCACATCTGACACAATAGCATATCGAAAAGAGAAGTATAGAAAATCTTTATCTGCCAAATAAGCACAAGTGCTCTGAAATCAAATATCTCAGACCAGAGCTTTTTTCAGGTTATTTCAATGCCTTTGCGTTCAATTCTATCATATCTCATCTCATTTTATGCAAACAGTTTGTTGAGGAATTTGTTTGGTTCTTATACTGCACATAATAAAATGCATTAATTCTGTTCAAGTTGAAGACGATTTTTTTCTTTTCAAATCAAGTTTCATTTTACTCAGTCCACAATCAGTTCAAAGTTTCATTGGCACTAAACTTAAAGATTAGGAGTTAGAAAAGAGTTGGCTCTTCTATTACTTAAATTAGTTAAGAATCAAATGACTTCATTAAACCAATTTCCATAAGACACATGATTTTAATCTAATTTAAACCTCTACTCAAGGCATTCGACTCAAAAAAATAGTCTGCAAACTGTCTGAACTAGTATTTGTGCATAAGATTTTCTCATATAATAATTTAATCGGGAAATAAGTTAACGTGAAAAGTGCATAAAAATCATTTAAAAGGTCGAAGTACTTAATCTTAATAGAAATTTTTATAAAGGAGGAAAAGTAAGGCTTATTTGAACGAGATTTGAATGTATTGTGAACTTATAATGAACTTATTATGCATTTATTTTTAATCCTTAAAAATTCAAGCCATAAAATTAAATTTAAATCTACCATAAAATGATTTATAATAAAAGGTCATCGCAGGTCATTACGGCTTAACACATCAGTGACCTGTGTGAATGGATTTGCATTACATAAAAATAGTTTCACTTCTCAATTGAAGTTTAGAAATTGTGCCAATTTTACAGTTTTAAAAATAAGTTTTCGTCAAAAATAACTGTTCATTCATTCTTCAATTCATTTCATGCTTTCTCTCCTTCTCTTATAAAGCATGAAATCTATAGAAGTATTTGAAATATTTGAATCATTTCTCGCTAAACAACAATTTTTTAATTATATTCAGTTCAAGTACCAGTACTTTTTCACACTTAAAATTCTTTGTTATAATGAGAAAAAGTTATTTTCTTACTTAGAAAATGATAAATTATTCAATGCATTAATGTATGAGTTGGAAAAAGTGTGACAAAAAAAAATAAAAGTAAAGAAAAGGAAAATAAAACAAATGCAAACATATTTTAAGAATGTTGAAACAGTTGTAAAGTGTAATAAATTAGTTCAATGCGCTATTTTGAGCAAAAATATTGGCTCTTTTACTAGAAAAATAACTTTCCGAAATAGTCTTCACAATTTGTAATCTATCTTCTCTTTGCATGTTTTGTACCCAATCTTTTGTGACCTGAAGGAAAAAAAGGCTTGAATAAGATATTCAATTAAAGTTAAATTATAACATAAATCCTATACTAAATGTATGAGAAAACCAGTTTTATTCTTGTTTCTTACAATTTGTTTGAGTTTTTTGGCTGTCAAAAGTGAATTGCAATTATATATTTTTAGAGATTATGCATATTTATGATAAGTCTACACATGAATTAATTTAATAAAAAATTGAATGACGAGTGAAAGCAGGAATTGCTTCCCAAATGATTATAAGGCATTGAAAAAATTAAGGTTAAAAATGATAGTTCTAATCGTGAGGATCTATACGCCCAAAAATATAATAAGAGTACCACCCGTTTAGACTGATATTAGCTTAAGACAGCCAACGGAAACCATACAATGATTACGATGACTCAGTGATGATAGCGATGATTTCAATGATAGTGAGTTAGTCGACAGTTTTACTCAGTCAATGATCATTGAGTTAATTATCCTGAAGTCATGATATGAGAAAAGTGAAACTTAGATCATAGGCAGTAAGAATTGAATGCACGGAAAAGGAGGCAATGTCTTAAGTCTCAGATACTATAAAAGAAGTGTCATTTATAACTAGTTGGGAGACTTTTGTCATGAGAAAAGATGTCTTATCATTAAGAGATGAATTTTCCATTAAGTTGATTATTGAACACTTTTTCATCGGCTGTCCTCGAGTTCGAATGAGCTCTAAATCAGGTCTAAATTACATAAGTGAAGCGCAGTCACATTTGCCTCCCGGCCAGATCACTAACTCTATGAAACTCTCAGATAAGGCCACATTTTTTACATTCAAACTTTTTAAGCATTGATATGACTGCAATTGATTGACTGTTATTTACTATTCAGGCTTTTCATTCTCCTGTTTTAATGCTAAAGTAGTACCACTCATAGGAATTTTTAATAAAAAAAATTCAATCATCTTTTTTAAGGCTGTAGTGATTGTTGGGAAGGCGAAAAAGATTCTTATGTTTATGAAAGCGTGACTTCTGAAGAAGAAAACGTGGATTGAATTTCTGGATTTGAGTTACACTTGTTATCATTACATGAGGAGATGTAATAAAAGAGTTGCTATTATTTATAGGATAGTGATGTTTTACTTCAACATTTTCATTACACTTTATTTGCTTTTTGGAACATTTGCCAACTCTTTTTACTTTCTATAACTTCTAAACATTATTTTTCAATTACTTACTTGTGTGACTTTTTTGAGGCGTTTTAATTTACTTCAACTTTGAAAAACTAAACCAACACTAGTATATAATTATCTTTTAAGCCGAATTTTCTCATGCGAGAGCCATTAGTAAAAGCATATCACTTTTCAAATAACTTGAACAGAGGTTCACAATGAAAATAATTGTCCAGAATGGCTAAAGTGATTTGCTATCTGTGCCCAAATTATCACAATCATCAAAGACCTCAAGTCATATTCATAGAGTTTATGATTTCTTATAGAATTCAGTTCTAAGAAACTAAATTCTATAGCAATCATTCATATGAAAGTTATATACAATACTTTATTATAAGATTTTCCTTATTATAAAGAGATTTCAGAGTTATAATAGAAGATTACATTGAAATTAATACTCTTATTATTACTTTGACAAAACATTTGTAAGAGATTTGAATCTAATTGAGAGATACAATGAGATGTATTGAAAATCTCAACAATAGAAAGATCGTGATTCTATTGACCAGATAGACTGCTGAAACTTTCATGTGATTCCGACACAACAATCAATTATTTAGACCTCAACCCTAGCATTCATTGTAAAAAATAAGGGCTCAACAAATCTGTAATTAAAATGACAATAACTCACAATAATATCATGTTTACAACAATTTCTTTTATCTCTTCATTGAAATAATGAGTTTCTATTCATTCTAAACGCCAAATATTCATGAAAACAAAATATAATTTTGTAAACCGTCTCAATGTGAAATCAGAATTTCTATCAAAAAACTTCACTATTTGACCTGTTTATAATTGAAGAGAACGGAGTCACATATTTTGATAGATTAAATCTTGTGAGTCTAAAGTAAATTGACGAAAAAAGTTTTCTAAGTCAGTGAATTCCGGGAAATGAATCAAGTTTTTGCTTATATAAAACCGAAATGAAACAGTTATTGAATGACAATATTTATATAATAAAAAATGCCGAAATTGATAACTTTAAAACATATTGAATACTGAATTTTTGCCTTATATAAACAAGATAATATACTTTCGCCTTTTATTCATTGAAAGCAATTAATTTAAATCATATTCAATGGGAGGCCTAATAATAAATGTTTAACTCTATTCATTTGGATAAACATGTAGTGCATTAATAACTATAAACATTAATAAAATGATATAACGATTTGTTACGCTTAAACTAGTAATTAAGCCCACGATTTTTAATTCCAATACATTTGATATGAATTAAAGCATCATTTTAAAAGCCTTTGGCTTAAAACTATCCAGTATTCTAGCAAAACATGCCCTACTATTTAAGTGATTTAAGTTTATGCAATACTTGCAGCCCATTTGTGTCATTAAAAGCAGAACTGATTTTTGTATAAAATTGTAAAATAATTGCCTTCAATTTATTTTAATTTAAAATCATGAAACATTTTTTCGATTACTTTTCATATAGAAGTTTCAGTGTTTAGGCTCTGGCATGAGATAAGCTAATGTCCAAATTTAGAAAAATAGATACTTTTGCCTCATAACGAATATTTATATGGAGAAATCGTGACACACGAACCGCACTACAGACTGGAGTTACTCTTTTGCGTTTTATTGAACTTATTTATTAATTTTATTAACAGTGATTGCATTAAGACATGCGATACTAAATGAGAGCAATTTGAGAGCTCAAAACGAATGCTTTGAAACGATACCGCCTCAAAAACTAATCAAATGCTTGTTTATTAGCTTAATGTTGATGAGATACTGAAGAAAATATTTTAGGAGTTGAGTTATAAACTTTTAATTGGAAACGTCTGCGTAATATGTGCTGTAGAATAACTCGAATTAAGGGTCATAATTGCCGAACATATAATGCTTATCTGACTTGAATTCATTTGATTCCTCCATAAATAATTAAAGCTTTCATCTGTTTCACAAATGAAAGCTCAGAAATCGATTCGCGCTCTAATTAACTGAATTGAAGAGGAAATAAACTTATTATCTGATCGAAAATAAACGAATGAAAACTCACATTTTATTGAATGAATCTTTATATATATAATATCTTTGATACAAGTAATTAAACTATTTTACATGATTGAACACTTTTTAGTTTCACTTTTGAACTCTCCTTTGCTCTTACATTTCCGTAACTTGAAAAGCGATTTATGCCTCGCAAGTGTTGTGGATGAAGACGACGTCTTGAGTTTACTATTATTGTTGAGCTTTCCCTTAGCCGCTAACGCAGACACTTCGAAAGCTTCTTGAGCTGTTCTGTTATTGAAGAATGAAGAGGTCTCGACATAAGTAATGGCTCCAATTTGGCGAGAGATGGCAAGTGCCTAATTAATAGAGTCACTAAAACTTTAAATCTTGATTAATCGGTTTGATTTATAATCACCTCTTCAGAGAAAACTGGTCTCCTCTTCGTCTCAGTCGATAATGTATACATTGCAGGTATTTCAGCAAATCGTTGGTCACTCTGACACCCACATAGTATCACAGGTACTGCTGATGATGAATGTTGATGTACTTCTGGATACCACTAATTATAATATAGTGCGAGAAAACTCAGTTAATTAACACTCTTTGCGCTCATTAGAAATAGTTTTACTACTGATGTGCAGCTAATTATGAAGTAGATGTGTCTTAAGTGTGTTATTATTCAAGCTCTATCTCTAGTTTCGAAGATCTAAATAGTTTTTCGCACATTTTTTACATACCTTATTGAGAACGTTCTGCAATGAACTCCAATCTCCCAAATGGAAACAAATAAGAAAGACATCGGCGTTTTGATATGCTAATGGTCTGACTGTATCATACGCTAAAGCACCTAAAATGAAGATCTATTATACATTTCATATTCTTGCGCACTCATCTATTTCAGAGCATTATCTTTTCTTTTTCTAACTCGTTTTTTAATAACAAAAGTTATTAGACTTATTATGTCTTCAGTTATTAGTATAGCGAAAGATTGAAGTGAAAATGTTTAAAGTGTCTTAACATAAGTTCGCGATATTAACTGTTCTGAATAAAAAAGACATTTGCGAAAAGATAATTGAGAAGTAGACAAAAAGCAATTTATTTTAATAAACAGAGTGTAATATTATGCTTATAGTAATACTTTTTTCAATTTTAAAATCAAACTTTTCAAACTTCAATAATTATTATTGATAACTAAACTGAAAGTAATTGACATATTTTACATAGTTTTCTACAAAGTATAGCAGATTTGTTACACACAGAGATCCGATTGCATAATATGTATATAAGTTAGTGATAAACCATTTTCAGCAAATCCTATTGGACTATAAGTTAGCATCAGATCTAGCCTTTTATAAGCGAGAACTGGCATTACATTAGTCTGTATTGACAAGAACTTTCTCAACGGCCAAAATATATTATTTTTATGACAATCTAAAGCTCTGCCAACATTTTTCATTAATATTTTACGGTCGATCGCCTTTTTCGCGACATTCCTCGAACTCGTTATTTTTTAGATACTGTTATGTTATACAAACGACAATTGAAATGATAGAAATTTCTAATCAATGTCTAGCTATTTATTCTCTCGTGACGTTATTAATATCTAACATTTCTTTTTCAATTTATGCCCGCAATGAATAAGAGACTGTGATTACAGAAGTCATTTCAGTATTTCATTTGAAGAATAATTTTAGATAAGAAATAAAGCTCAGGTGTGATATTAAGTGAGTTGTCATTAAGTGGTGTATGAGAAATGTGTTTCATCAGTAACTTACCCGAAGTGTCCCATATGGTTGAGCTGAAGTGATATCCGCCCACTTCAAAACCAACTGTATATTTCTCGAAACCGGTTGGAGTATAAATCTGTGAAAGACAAAAATTGCTTTCATGCTAAGTCACAAATTGCTTCATGTCATGAATATTTTCAACCACTGTTGGAACAAAAATTATTCAATCAGAGAAAGAAAGTTCTAGTAATTATAACTTTTAATTGCTTTTCATTTATAATTACTCTCTGGTGAAGACCTAAACTTAAGTAATTTTGTTGAAAAACTTTTCTAGAGACTATTCATATTCACAGGAATTCATTATATTTAAGTTCTAAAAATAGTTTTGTTATCATATTTCACACGCAGAATACTTAATATATTATATTTTGAGTATTTTATTCAAATTCGTGATATTCTTAAGAAAATATTCCTACAAATTGAATGCATAACATTTTTATGGCAAATATTACAAATCCCTGAAATTTGAGATTATGAAAGAATATTCTTTCATTGAATATGCAAAGAATGCTAAACATTAGTTAGAATTTATAAAAACAAAAAAAGAAATTATAAAGAAAATTTCGTCAAGATATCAAAAATGGTTCTCTTGTTCATCATCTTATCGTATTTGATCTGAACATAACTTTTCAAACTTGAAATTTGAGGCAAAGTTGGAATCGATGGAAAGATAAAAATATTGAAACACTTCTTGAAACTTATTTACATATTTATTGAACTATTTTATTGCATGTGAAACAAACAGACAGAAATAATTGCAATGTATAATACCTCAGGAAATTTGTCATTAATAAATCGATGAATGAGAGACGTCTTCCCTGAACGAACATCTCCGACAATCACTATTTTAATCGCATTTAATTCTTTGTCTTCTCCCATTGCACTTACACTTGGCTTCATATATGAGATCTCTATAAAGAAAGAAAAGAATAGGAATTTAAGGGCTTGTCTTTGATTGAAATATACATTGAGTAGGAATTTATATAACTTGTAATCTTTCCATTAGCTAATCTGTAGTACTTTTCTTATCAAATCCTTATATCATATTTAAACATGTTTCAAGATTATTGACATAACACAAAATATTTGCGGATATTTATCATGTGGTTCTTTATTCCGAGTTAATTCAACTTAAAAATAATAGTAAACAAACGTGTAAACCATATCACAAATAAGCTTCAATTCATTTAACTTTCAAATAAAGCTGAAAGAATTGAAAAATCTTATGAATAAAGCAATAAATTGAAAACTTTCACGATTTGAATGAAAATATTGAGCAGTAAAGAGTAGGCGCAATGCAGAAAACATGCAACTTTTGAATCTTGCACTTATTCAAAACTAGTACTGAACTACCATTTATTGAATAGCGTGAAATTGATTTTTCTTCTTCTTAGTCTTTTTTCGTGAAATGTTTCACAAGTATGCAAACATAGTATAGAATTGTCAAGGGATGGACAGCAGAAGGGATGCTTTGCTTCGACATGAGGTAAGACATTAAACAACATGCACTATGGGTTTATTGCATCGCTAACGAGTAAAAATGCACTGAAGTAAGTGCTCTCAAAATTGACAATTCCTGATATGCTAGTTATATAGATATGTCAAGTCGTGTCACTTCAAGTCATAAAATACGGGATTATTCAATGAAACACAGATGTGTAGAACAAAAAAGTTGTTAGTTTTCGTTCAATTATCTCCAAAATACTAACGAGTCTTCCTTTTATTAGACTGACTTTCATGACCTCAAACTGAAATAATTGGTTAACTGGAGGCACAAAAGCGAAACCCTGTATCGCACAACATGTCACTATGTTTTAGGTCTAATTACAGAATATATTCATAGAATTTAAACCTTGAACTATAAGTAGTTGATTTAAATGCTAAAAATAAAGTGTTTTCAAGTTTTATGAAATTTCACAGTTCAAAACAAACGATAATCATTTTTAGATAAACAATAGAAATGTTAAATGGATTTCAACTCATTTTGTAGATATTCTGTTGTCATTCAAAATACAATTTAAAGCCTCAGCGAACTATTGATTCCTATAAATACCATATAAAGGGTAATCATTACATCAATTTTATGTTTATTTGAATTGATTACTTATTGACCTAATTTTATTCAATCAATTCGATTGATTGAGCGAATAATTTCTCATCGATTCCAGTTTGTAATTTATAGATGTATTGAGTGCAATGACCTAAACATCATGTGAAAAGTGATGCCTAAACTTGAATCGATTGTATGAAAAAAGTATAAAATAGCTGTTAGAGCAAAAAGATTTGTATTTGAGAGGCACTAACCTAGAAATGCCGACCCATTTACATGCATTCTTATGAATTTTGATATAAAATGTATTCTTTTTGGATATAAATTTGTCTCAAAGCTTAACAAATCAACGCATAAGCATCATAAGCATCATAAGCATCATAAGCATCATAAGCATCGTTTTGGGTCATTATTGAGTGCTCGCAGTCAAGAACAGTGAACTTATGCCACTGCATAGTAGAAAATTCTCACGCTGTGAGTACTGAACCTCCGAAATAGGTTTAATGCTGTCATGCCTTTTCACAGTGTCTTAAAGAGAAGAGTTAGAAGAGTTGCTCATTTTGTGACTTCATGGATCATACGATGATAGGTCGATATGACTTTGTGTCAATTACATAAACTCAACCAATACTAGTTTACTGTACAGACAACAAATAAATCCCATGTTCTATCTCTTATAGTCTAATCGATAGTCACTATACAATTTCAAGCATGGAATTTATTTCTTGTCTGTACTGTTTCACCAAATATAATGTTCAATCTCTAGAGAGCTTTAACTTTCATTCGTTATAGAAATTATTCTATGATTTTTGGAAAATAAGCGAAAAAAGCTTATATGAAGAAAAGTAAAGTAAGACCGAGTTTATATGAGACTATAAGTAGAGATTTATGAGTTCAAGTATTGTCATAAATTTTATAAATGATATTTTGAGTTTGAATTTGATGTTCTAATACATTACTCTATTAAGTACACCATATTTTCATGAATAAATTCTCTATTCATAATAAATGAACGATTTTCATGCATTACTCAGTAATAATTGAATAGATTTTGAAAAACAATCGCAACCAATACAGACTACAACTAAACTTAGTTGAGTATTGTGTACAGTACAGCATAACTTTATTATGATATGAAGGAATATATTATATTACAGCGCAATTGATGACCAAAAACAGACAGCAGAATAAAATTAATCATTCTATTAAATAACAAAAAATAGATTAGTTTAGTTGAGAAGACTTGATATATTAACGGTAGCTTCAATTCCATTTAGATCGCAGAGCATCCAGTTTTAACATTTGGATAACTGGAGTTGACCTCAAACCATAACATATAACTATAAGTATATTACAAAGTGTAGCGTATTATAAGAACATTAATTTATTAGGATAATGAATGGGCGACTCTGGCATTCACATGAAAAAAATCTAATTCAAAATGAATAACGATTCGATTGTAAATTTTAGGATTAGGGTCACTGATGGGTATGGGTTCGGATTTTCAAAATATTTTTGAAGCTTAGTTTTTCTTCTCAATACATACTGTCTCTCTTGTCTCTCTTGTCTCTCTCTCTCTCTCTCTCTCTCTCTCTCTCTCTCTCTCTCTCTCTCTCTCCAAGAATTATCACTTAACCAAAAAGTACTTCATGGGAATTGATCGGAATTACATATATCGCATTACATACGCCACTTAAACTTCAAACTCTAACTTTAGCTTAATCTTCACATATTTTTATCAATAGTCAAAATAGTGATAACTAAGATCTTGAAAAGTAAAAAACATTATTCAATTCAATACAATCTTATTGAAAAATTAATTTAATTTCAAATACTTATATTTGCTTCTAAATTATGACTTTCATTATGATAATAACAATAATAAAATTGAGCTGAAATGAAGCATAAATCTAAACAAAAAGTTTATTAAAAAATTTTAGGAAGACTTACTTATCACAGTTACTCGAAGTAAGACTTTTATATCAGTGATTCCAGTGATTTTAGTAATTTTTCAAAGCATGAGTCAACTGCCACCGAAAGAAAATTCAATCAGCGCTGATGTCTTTGATGTGCACTATAAAAGTAACACCTCTTTTGCAATTTGGAAAATCCACTTAAATGACACTTCCGGTCATCGGATTACTAGTGACTATATCGTAAACCACTATTATTGCTCGAAACAACAATCCAAGCGAACAACAGTGCAATAACATTCAATTTTGAACACCACATTTAGCCCCCATTTATATATGTTTGTGAGCACTGACATGTTAAGTCAGTTCTTTTTTGAGAGTCCGATCATGAAATGCAAACATACAACTAAAAGCTAAGTCTAATTTTGGTGCCCTTTCTAACAAGAAAAGGAGCGCATAAACTATTTTTTCTCAACACATTTGCAGAACATTCCCCACAAACATGACAAATAATTGTTAACAACTTCAGTAATGCAACATTTTATGTAAATTATCAATCAAATCAATTTTCTATAACATTGAAAATGTATTTGTGATTATTATATTTAATAATCAACTTTTTCATATTGATGTTCATTCACAAATAGGCCAAATATGGGAGAACTACATGAAAAAGTTTAGGTTGAGTATTATTTTAAGGCATTTCAATGCATTTCATTCATTTGACTCAATCAAAGCCAAAAGACTAAAAAAATATGACTCCAAAATGTTAGTCATTTACAAATGTGAGATCAACGTTAGAATGAAGGCATTCTTCTCCAAAATTAGATTTTTCACTTTCAACATAATTGAATCTATGATTATATGAAACTTAAGTGTAGACATAAATGAAATACTTGAGTGAAATTATTGACAGAATATTTCACATGTATGTTAAGCAAATTTTTCCAAAAAAGGTTATGTACTATAAATAAATGCTTATATGGAGAAAAAATATATTCATAAATTGCAAGGGTTTAAAAAGCAATACTTTGAAACGAGCTTTCAGTCAACTGTCTCAACAGACAAATGACTTCTAAAACAACATCCTTTAGAACGCCCTAAACTTTCAGGTTTACAATACTAGTAAAACATTTTCTCAGTAAATAATGCGTTAAAAATAATAAACAAAAAATATATTAATCCAATATGTGCTCCAAAGTTTGACGAGACCTCATCTGTAAAATGTTCGCACCATATCCTAGTTAAACAAGTTTTTCTCAACTGAAACTTAACGAAAATATATAAAAGACAATAAATTTTAAAGCGCATAATATTTGAGCTGAAAAATGTTGAGTAAATTTATTTCTCACGTCTTCCTAACTTTTTCAACTCCTTCAGCAGAAGACTGAAATCCGAATGAAATATGATATATAACTTTATAGACACAGATAAAGCTATACTTTGCGATCTTCGCACTGATAGCAGATAATTATAGTATGAATATCTAGAGCAACAAAATAATATACTTGATCTCAAACAAGTATTTTTTAAGTGATCACAAGCTGTTCATAAAATCACTAAATATGATAACATAAACAGCTTATTAAAAATAAGGTTATCAGAGTATAGCACACGTGACTTTATAGAAGTTATTATTACATTGAAACTAATTTAAGGTATCTTGTAATAATCTGGTAATAATGATGCAAATTATTATTTAATTTTTCTTGAACTGGTTATTCATTTTTGATATGAAATGACCTGATAAGTAGTGTTTTGAAGATGCCATGAAGTTGGTGTCACATACGAATTGGTGATAACGAATTCTATCTTTAATTTCAAAGCATATCTTCAAACAAAACTAATTGCATAAGTCAAGGCGAAATTGAGTTTCTGGCAGATCAAGTGCTTGTTTTTCACACGACTTATTGACAAAATATATTCATTTTAAACCTGGCATTAGTTCAATGATCACATTTACTGCATATCCATTTCAAAGAAGTTGTCAGACGTAAACAAATTCGAGTCATTTAAAATGAATAAAGAATTTATTTTCAACAAATACTTATTGCTCAATATTTAAGGACGAAGTGTCCCATAAATAGATAAAAGCTATAAAACTCCTGCTCTATTGTTGAAAAGCCCACTCGTTTTTAAAGCCGAAGATTGAGGTGAAACTTATTGTCTGAAAAGTGTCGACGAAATCTGAAGACTAGAAATAAATTTCTGTGATGTGTTATCCTTATTGTTGAGAATAAGATAATATGTCACGTTATTGTAAGGTATTTGATAACTAAAAAAGGCTGAAAGGATGTAAGCCTTCCAAAAATTCATTTATCAACTAATAAACTACGAGCCATTTCTATGGTTACCGAACCCAAGAATGATCAAAACGTAGAAATATTTATTAAAAATATAAGGCAAAAGAATAATGATTATCCATAAATTTCTTGTGATTTATGAACAATACATCGAATAAGACATATAGATATCATCATTCTATGATCGATCGAGTTTTATCTCAGCAATCGATAAACAGCTTTTGTGTTGAGAGCTTCAAAAGCGACTAAACTTATGTTTTTACAAGAAATATATTTCTTGAATATATTATTTCGATAGAAGGATAACTACTACTTAAGTTAAAGTTGAATCAAATCTCAAAAATACCATTCAAACGGAGTTATGATGACTAACTTAAGCAGTGGTAATGATTCTCTTGAGCATGAATTTAGTGAAAGTACTGCTTAAAAGTTTAAACCCAAATCTGCTTAATGTTAGCAAAAGGCTTACCTTCAAAAGTGTATTTGTAGTACTAATGATGATGACTCTTTCAGGTGATGTGTTCAGCAAAAACACATTTAATGCAATGAGATCTGATATAATGGTAGTTATTATTTGAATTTCCCAATAGAGATACACAGTATATATTTGGTCACAAAACAGCTTAAGTTATACAGCAGTGACCCAACTAATGAAAACACCAGCTTTTGGTATGTCTTAGAAGTTTTCGGTCTAACTTTCGTGAAAGCGAGTCCTCTCTAAATCCCTTATCACTGATCAATGTTCAGCATATCATAAATCTCTGATACCTTATTGTCAATCAGTAAAC
>JAQFZT010001322.1:0-15831 GCA_034696325.1 Camisiidae sp.
TCCCAATAAAAAATGTTTCACAACTTTAAAGCAGTTTTTCTCTATATAGCGTAGCAGTGCTTTACCCCCTTTTTCTTCAAGTCCATTTAATTACAACCAATTGATAACCATCAACAAAATCTTAAATAATATCCAATAAACTAAAGTGTGAGAGATGATGAACGGACAGAGAATACGAATTTGTAAACTAGTTTCCTTCCAACAAAAGTTGAAAATTGAAATGTAGTGATCAGATCCAGATTTTGTTCAACAATAGCGAACAAAAGTATCGGATTAGGAATCTATGTGAAAGTTTAGAATATTGCGCAAAAGCAAACATATTTATCCCGGAAAATATGGTAAATATTAGTAACCAAAAAAGATAAATTATTATCTAAAATGAAATTTCTAACCTTTTATTTTTGATTTTGGGCTTTTTCTAAGTTTGAAAATTAATCTAAAGAATTTGACGAAACAATTAAAGTCATTTTTCATTTTATCTCACCATTAATTAAGCTGACACACAGTAAAGACTCAATTTTGAAAAACAAGTCTTTTCTAGCGTTAAATTTTCAGAAACATTAAGGAGCCTTAGAGTGGACTCAAACTATCGAATGTCTGAGAGCTGATAGAATTTTGTTAGTCATTAGTGAAAAGAGTAACACGTCTTTTACAACCGGAATTATTAGCATCAGTTTATTGAGGAAAAAATCAGTTATATTTATAGATTACTTGTACTAAAAACTTATTTCAGCACTTTTTATACTCAAACTCATTTTTGGCTACAATAGACATAAAATGAGTAGTAATAGCAAAATAGGCACGAAATATGTTGAAAGCTATTAATAAAAATTACTTGAAGATATTGATGTTAGAATACGAACATTAAGTATTGATGAAGACAAAAAAGCACGAATACAAATAGTTGAGTAATTTATTAAAGTTCTAAATGTCAGTTTTAGACAGTTTATTGTATGTTATTTTCAGAGAAAACAGATGTTATTCTTGCCATACTTTGTGCTATTCTTAAACACATACCTGAGAAAGTTCAAACAATTCTTACCTCCGTTTTAATATCCCGTAAAAAACTAATGTCTAATAATAAATCATATCAATGTTAAACATCTTATCAAATATTCAACAAATTATTCATTTTTTTAAATGTTAACGTTTTTGTCACTTTATTGTGTTTATTCATTTTTCAAATTTTCACTTAATGCTCAACTAAACAATTACTGAATAAAGAAATAATTATCATATGATTGTAATGATTATCATATGATTTATGAATTAAGTATCACAAGTTTGCAAAAAACAATCGTTTTTAGCTTTCGTGACTATCAAAAATTGGTGATATTTGTGGACTAAGAAACTAACTTATTATGTGCACTATGCTGTCAATCATGATTCAATATTATAACATCTCTTTTTCTTTTTTCACTTTAAAAAACATAAAATGTGCCCAAAGCTGTCAAAGTTAAGAGCACTGAATGGTTTGTTGGTTGTTAGAAAGTATCATAAAGTGCATTAAACTCTTTTCAATAAAACAACTTTCAAACGAAAGTCTTATGATAATAGCATTGATGCTCATTATCAGAGCCAGGACATTTTCGGACTTTCAAAAATTCGGTAAATCAAAATTTCGGTCGGAAAATCGCACTTAAAATAGCGAAATTTGGAACATCGTTCGGAATAAGAAATTAACGCTTATTTGCTTTTATCACTTTAAATGTCAATTATTAAGCCTCTTTTTCAACATTAAGGTATCAATACTTTAAAAATGTTCATCTTAAACATTTTTTCTTTTAAGGAAATTTGAAAAAATCAATTTTAAAAGCAATTTTAATAGAAACAGGAAAATAATTTCAAATTACTGTCTTCTTTTATCTCTTAGTTTCGAAACTGAGTATTGAAAAGATGAATTGAGACAATTGAGTTGGTTTAATGGAAATATATTTTGTGTTCTTTGAACAAGGTTTTTCCCATTTTCCGGCAAAAAATTACAGACAGGTGAAAAACTTGGCATTTTTTGAATGAAAATCTGACATTTATAGAAATTTCGGACTTTCCGGAAAATTCGGAAATTTAAAAAAAATTAGGGAACTTCGGGCTTCTCGGAACATGAATGTGAGCTTAAATAACTTGTTATTTCATAATTGGCACTCATTTCACATTTTCCGAAAGTTTAAATTTACAGAAAATAAGTCGGAATTCCGACAATGTCCTGGCTCTGCTCATTATATCTCATAATGAAATTATGAGCCGTAAGCTTAAGACAAAAGTACATTAACTTTATCATAAAAAAATTGATAAATGGGATTTATGATAACTCCACTCTATTCTTTGATATAAAGAAAGAAAATTGTTTATGATTATTGTGTCTAAAGTGAAAGGATTCTTTTGAAAGGATGGAGTGATCAGAGAATAGCGAGAAGTCATGAAATCCAATATTTGCTATGATTTTTTGTTTATTTTGACTGAAAATAAAAAATTTATAGATACATACCTGTCAATACTTGTTGCAGTGATAGTGAACACTGAAGAAGCAATTGTTAAATTGGCGATGAAGTTGTTAAAAATACAATAGACTTGACCAAAAGGCCAGTGAGAGTTTAACATGAAAACAAAATTAAATATTGCGTTAAATACAGCGGTCGCTAAATCAGCAATTGTTAAGTTTAGAAGAAAAAAATTAGTGACTGTTCTCATTCGCCGATTCGCTAATACTATCCAAATGACAACAAAATTTCCGACCACTGATACTAAGACCATAAGACCAAAAAGTAGAGACCAGAAGATCTGTAGCCACCACCGAGGTATGAATGGTCGGACATCATCAATGTCTGATGTATTCATTGATATATTTGATCTATTGTTTGATCCGATTTCAAATGATTGATTGGTTGAGACAAAAATCTGTGATAAACACTCTTCAGTTACATTATTGGCCACAATGAATATTTCATTAATACATGAAGCACTTAAGCTCAATACTAGATCTTCATCACTGGTTGACAAATTCTGTGCGTTAATGCCTTTTGAATTTATGAAAGCATTCAACTTATCCATAATAAGTCAAAATTAGAAAATGAGATAAAGTTTTACAACACTTTCATTCGTAAAAAGTGTCAAATACTTTCAAAATAGAAAGTTTGAATGATTGGAAGCGACGGCTAACTCATCATCTGAAGCAAAACTGAGCAAAGCGACGGCTATCACTTTTTTATCATTTACTCTCTTGAAGTTTGGTTGACTCGTGTAGCGCTTTTTCCTTCATGCGCATTACGATTAAATGATGGCCAAAACAAAAATCTTAGTTATTTTGCAGATATTGCATTAGTTAGGAAACTATTTACTGTAGTTATCAAAGATATTTATCTGACAAGTCTCAAGTTATCACAACCATGTTCTGATTGATGGTCCATTTCTATATCCACTCAACTCTATCCAATTCCCGAATAAGCTCTCAATACTTTACTTTATTGAATACCTGTTTTAACAACCAATAGAAACAATCAACAACAAATCTATGTTTACTACAGTCAGAATTAGAGCTCATATTTATTAAGATATTACATATACTATATATGTGTACCGATTCCTTAAGAAAATTGATTTTTTCAATGCTAAGTTGTAAAACTTAATGATTGATTCATTTTTTTTATTAAACTTGAGATTTCATTGAAAAATTTTAATCTTTTATTAAGTAAACAGTGAGTTCAATATCATATCAAATATAGGTTAGAAAACAATAGATTCGCTTCAAACTATTAAATCAAATCTCAAGTTCAATATATCTTCTCAATTATTATGTTTCATAACTTATTAATATTCAGCCTCTGATAAGAAGAATTTTTTTACTCATTTTGGAAATTAAAACATGACAACAATGAGACGCCCAGACAGGACAGATAGGATTATGAAACTCGAATTTTTAACAAAACTTGTTAAAATCAATATAAATTTTACTTTGAAGTTTAAATTAGATTTAATTAAATGATGAAAAGATTTGATTGAAACCCGATAAAATTTCAATAATTACTTACTTGTGATAATGTCTGTTCATCTATTAATCACAATTATTTCTCTTTTGAAGTTTACATCATATATAGAGCTCTTTTACAGTGAAGGATGTATTTTATTTTAACTAAATATAGACTTATGGCTGTAATAGCACTCTCTTTCTGCATCAACACTTTATTTTATACAGTATTTCACAATTGAGTCATAAAAAATAATTCATGTCTATTAACTTAAAATTTAATGTCTTTTTAGAAAAAGTTCATCTTAAGTTCATTTATTTTGAAAGTCTTTCATAAATACTCTATCTGTTCCTGATTAAAAAGTTGTGAAACCCACAGTTTAATAGTTCTTAGAAAAAATTTCGTGAAATATTAAAAAAATTCTGTTTTGAAATAATGATGAAATTTCACATCAACTTATAGTTGACTATTGAGTTGTAACTGTAACCCTAACGTTCTTCGAGTCTAATACTCAATAAGTAGTTAAACATTTGAAGCATGAATTGATTTATATTAAAATTCTCCCAAGTTTTAGACTGGTGTCATTATTATAGATAGGCTGACCACCAGTCCCGTTTTAGACAGGACAGTCCCGCTATTTGAAAGTCAAAAATCCCGTCGGACTAAAAACTAATGACTGGACGCTTATTTAAAATGGTGGCGCAGTCAGCTAAGGGCAGGCTTGACTCATTCTGAGATCTCGGGTTCGATTCAAGGTCAAATCGTGATCGTTGATATACGTTCCGTGACCACTTCGAACCTATTCTCGAGAGTTTTTCTCCAGGTTCTCCGGTTTACCTCCGTTGACGGATAGTGGATTCATCTGTTTATCCATATATATGGATATATATATATCCGGTTCCTACAAACAGATAATAATAGTCGCCCTACATTAGTGGGTTAATATAAACACGTCTGAGTGGGAGACCAGCTTACTAAAGATCACTAAAAATTTAAATTCATAACGTGTATAAATATGTGTGATTATTATTATTATAATTTTCAATGTTTTAATTTTAGAATCTATTGTTTGTCAACTAAACATTTGTGGTAACTAATAAAAACCAAATTTGACTTTAGCAAAAAAATGAAGGGCCCCCTTTGATATTTTTTTTGTGTCCGGAGGTGGTCACTCTAATTACAAAGAAAGTCTATTAACTCTTCTTTCAATATTTCAAGTCTATTATATTCTTGTTTTCCCAACTTTTTAATCAAGAACAGATCAAGCATTTATGAAAAACTTTGAAAATAAATTAAATGAAAAACTTTCTCTAAAAAGGTATACAATTTTTGATTTCTCTTTGATTTTTATAAAAGGTTCAATGAATTAAACAAATATCTCTTTTGCAATTCTAAGCTGAAAAGAGTGAATAATATTTAACTGTTTAAAATAAGCTGATCAACTTTATAAAATAGCGAAACTTATTGAGACTTATTTTCAAGGATTTTTTGCAAGTTATACTTAAGCACCGATAGAAACCTATTAAAACTAGTGAATAAAAATTCAATTCATATTCGTTTCATTGAATTTTGAACTATTCAAGAAATAAGTCTTCAAATTATCGTCAATATGTAGTGCTTCGCAAAAAATTCAGTAATTCTAAGATAGAGCAACTCTGAGTAGGAGTTGTACTTTAATCTCAAAGCTGGCAAATATTTTTAAATAGATATTTGATATGTACAGTACAGTTGGCCACTTGAATATATGTATTTAATGTTACGGAAATGATGTGGACTCATAAGTGTTCAAAACTACTACTCATAACCACAACTCAATATAGTTACTCTTCACAACTAATCAATCAAATTACTTAATAATATTAAAATTTATATCTTTTCTCTCATATTTTATCTGTATTTATCACTGGATTTTCCAGAATATCGGTTTTTCTTTAAAGTTGTCAACTGTACATAAATTTGTTTTTAATGCAATGAAATGTGTTAAATTTTCTGCAACATTGAAAAATGTAATCATTCACCTTCGAGATGAATGTTAACTCATATGAGCTTAGACTGAGCTGATGCGCATAGATATGAACCTCTTAAAAGATTAAATATCGATCTTGAGATTAAATTTTATGATCAGAAAATTCCCTTCTATTAAGTTGAGTTATATATCAATACCTGTAATATTTAGAGTTATTATGATAATCAAAAACTTGAGATAAACTTTTATAAATTTGGTTTTTCAAGGATAATTTCAAAATTGAGCTAATGTTATCAGGTCTAATGTTGCAATTAGTTCTCAATATTGCAAACCACAAATTTAACTCTATAACCGAACTGAACCAAACTATGAATCTTGAAAAAACCAAACCCTAACTCAAACACGAATTTATTAAATGAAAAATTTGTTACTAATAATAATGAATTTCTATGTTTTATTCATGCTTTCAATTGAAGGCCTAAAGGTAAGAGGAGTCTTAGTAAAAAAGATTTTCAAAGGGCTTAAGAAAAATGAAGGTAAATCAACATTCGATATAAGATGAGAACTGTGTGACATAGCTGTAGAAATTCACAAATATCAAACATTTGTATCTTAAAGTTTAAAAATTTTGGTGAGATATTTTTTGCTGAGACCCCTCTTATCTTTAGACCTTCAATTATACAAACGTAGTTTTAATCTCTCTTAACTATAACTATTAATAAATTATTATGTTATGCAATTTTTATTTTGCTGCTGTAATGCGAATTTTAAGAAATTTTGATTCATAAGCTTAAGTACAGTTAGCTTTCCCTAATTAAACAATTGATTTATACGGCGCAGTTATGGCCAAAAGAAAAGCCCACATTTGCTTAAAATAAAATATATACAGAAGTGTAAGACATCTTTTAACATTATAAAAACATTATATTTTAATGAAACTGCGCTTTTCTTTTAGACATAACAGTACAAACTAAATGCTAAAAACCATAGTAAAAAAGGGTTTTTGCAGTGTTGCTTTGTATTAATTCGTTGAATGAGTAACCTTAAGATTAAAATATCCGGAAATAATTGCATTCAAGTGATTACTAAAGAGTTCTTATTGATGGTTTGAGAAATTTTTGAAATTCTACTTTAGAAATTACGAACTTAATGACCGATACAATTGTGTGGCGAAATCAAGAAAATTAGTGGAAAAATCAACATATTTCGAAATCGAGTTGATAAACCAAATCAGAACCAATCAGTGCTTGATAGAGAAGAAACTAAAGTTTTCTCACTAACTCGAACCAGAACCTCACCAAATGAATTGCTAAATTCGTCGTCATATTTATCAAGTCTCACAAGTAGTTAATAACTTTGATTGCATTTATTTATAACATAAACAAAGTGCTGAATTTTTGAAAATTTTTGTTCATTGAATTTAAATTTAAATTTTAAATTTATTTAATTGAAAAACTTCCAAATAGTATTCGGCCAAATGAAGTAGATCCAAATGGCACAAAGTCTAAGTTTGCCATCATATCTGAACCATTAATCTTGAAAAATACTTCTAAAATATATCATTTCTACTAATTTTGTACACGTGTTTACCATATTCAAAGTGAGGTCGACTGAGACTTTCTGTTTTATGTTTTCTGACGATTTTGTTCCACGAAAACATATTATTTCTTTAATACAGAATTGTTTGACATGTAATTTGAAATTGTTTTTTTGTGAACTATTTTTATTCAGTGAAAAGTTTGTTTTATCTTTCATAACCTAATGTATCGAAACTTTGAATCCGAAGCATTTATATTAATGAAAACTATTTCTGAAAGTTGATCTATACATGTATATATGGAACAAGTCGTGAGAGCTAAAAATATCTAAAGTTTGTGGACTTCTTTTGTCTCTTCATTCTTTTGAGTCAACTCATCAAAAAATCTTTATCTATTCATGACATTAATAAAGTCAACTAAACAATGCACTCATTGATTAAACATATAATTTTCATCTCTCGAGAGATAAACAATTAAAATATAATTCAAATTGTAATTACTGAGTAAAAAACACTGTTATTTAAGAATAAGTTTCATGTCTTTAATAAAGGGAAGAAAGATTAGGTTTTATTTAAATTATTTATGAGCTTAAGTTTTTCTATGAATGCATGGCTATAAAGAGAAGCAAAATTATGTACAAAAAATATACAGTTTGTTAACTAAATAAAATCATGAGAAAGCTGTGTTTTAATTAATCGAAGAAAAGTCAATAATATTTTATTCAGAAAACAATTAGATATTATCATATAGAATGAAACTAAATTAGATTGACTCCCACGACGTCCTGTTTGTTTACTTTCCAA
Source organism: Camisiidae sp. (assembly GCA_034696325.1). Classification (NCBI taxonomy): domain Eukaryota; kingdom Metazoa; phylum Arthropoda; class Arachnida; order Sarcoptiformes; family Camisiidae; species Camisiidae sp. The sequence goes on from JAQFZT010001322.1 coordinate 8,270, forward strand.
CAGTTTATATACGAAGTTATACTGTAGTAATGAATTTGCTGTTGTGTCTCAGATGTGCAGTGTCTGCAAAGTAGCCTTTCAAATACACTTAATGCTTTGAGGTTTGGGTCGAAGGTGGAACAGTGTTGAGCTAAGATTATAAATTTTGAATTCAAGTTTAAACTTGGTGCTCACCTAATTCACATCTGTATCAATGTACAATTTTGGCCAAAAGTTTATACAATTTTCTTTTTACAACAAGAAGAAAAAACTGTAAAAGAGCTGTCTTCGACTCTCAACTATTTAAATATATAAGTGTAACGATAGTGTAATCCATTTGGTAGACATTGAGCAGACACAACAACATAAGGATTCCTACAGCATAAGTGCTATACTGAACTTACTTAATTTCTTATGATTGTTTCTAAAAGGTCTAAATTATCATTTTAACGGTGATCCATATTATTCTTATGAGTTTCAGGCAAAGATTATTCTGTGATAATAATGCAAAGTGCATAATCACTTTTCTCAATCTCTGAACATTTAGACTTTATTATGTGTTTTTCAAGAGAGGAAAGTTATCAAGGCTATAACCATTGTTTTAGGGATAATTAACGTCATTTTGTCACTCTTATTTTAATTTTATTTTGTTAGAGTCTATTTTTAACTGATGGAACAAAATTAGTTTATATACTGTATCCATACTTTCTGTTTGTCTGGTGTCCACAATGAGTTGTGAAATTTGATATAATTGAAAAATTTCGAACTTCATATTATTGAAATGTTGCAAAGGTATGAAAAAAATGAAGCCTTTTCAATGATGAACTCATGTCACAGTAGTATAGAAGAAGCTGAGTCTCAATTTAATATTGAAAACCAATTATACGCAACCTTCAACTGTTGCAAAAGTCAAGTCTCAAATTAATAATGAAAATCAATTATACGACTATTTCATTTTAACTCATAGTGGAAAATAGCGAGTTAACAGACTATTGCTTTCTATTTATCTGCAATAAACGATAAAATGAAAATTTCTTTGTCATCGAAAAATTGCATAATTTCTCAATTTCAATATTGATGAGAATTCTATTGTCAAAAAAATATAAATTATAATTTTAGAATTTCAACATTATTGAAGTGTTTAGTTGTTCCAAATATTATGAAAATCATATTTTGTAGATCTTTATTGATGAAATTTCAGTTTTATATAGCAATAAAAAATTTGAAATTTGAATTTTGAGTTTATTCATTCAAAAAATAGGTTTCTAACAAAATATTCTCACTCATAATAAATGTGACGAAGTATTACAAAACGTATTTCTGGTATTTTTCTTTAATACGACAACTACTAAGGGATAGATGTTATAATTCAAATAATATGTAAATTATTATGTTATTAATATTTACAAGTTTAATATTTGTTTATAACAAAAACCCTGTTCTGAGTTTGCGCTTAATTTTGTTTAATAGAGATGTTAAAAGTTTTAAACTTTTTCTCAGATATACTAAATCTGAAAAACTGTCACAAATATTGTAATTAAGCTATAATGCCGTTAAACATGTCAGGGAAAGAGATTCGTCCATAAAAACTTTTGATTGCTAAAGGGCTTAAGAAATATTGATAGAGAGCCCTCTCTGAAGCCATTTAAAAGCAAATGTTTTTGCTAACACATTTCTTTCTCGAAAATAATTACTGTGCTCCTAAAGAAGGCGATAAAATAAATGAAATATTTGACTGAATCAGGTTTGGCATAAGTAAACTCAGTGAAGATTCTTTAGGGGCATCTGAATTACTTTCTTATAAGTTATGATAGGAACATTAATTAAATGAAGGCTCATAAACTTATGTCTAAATTTGCAAATTTGCTCAAAACTTTTGGTAAAGCAAAGAACCCCTGCTTAACCTTCAATATTGAATCTGATTAGAAAGAGTTATTACATCAAATTTGAATGACCCTCAATTCTGGTCATTAAAAAGAGCCCTTCGAAATGTCAAATACAAGAGTTCAAAACTTCTATAGTTTAATACTCTTCAAAACATGTTTAGTCCTTTTCATATTTAGAAATGAGAAGGAGTATCAAATTTTGAGAATTTAGACAAACAAGTATGAAATATATTTTTGTAATTCAAATTTTATGTTAATATTAATTATATACTAAGAACTATTTGCGTGTTGCTGTACATCACGATCACTCAAGAATACTTCATGTTAAAAGTGCTTATTAACTAAAATCAATGAGCTTTAACTAAGCTTAAGTTTATACCTCATCTCCAACTATCACATTCTTTACGCTTTAATTATTGTAAATCATTATTACTATTATTGTATTTTAATTCTCAAAATTTAAAAGTATAGACAAGTTCTTATATCCTTTGTGTACAACTCTTTCACTAAATAAATACTATTATTATTATGTATCATAAAAACTATAGTATCTTATGATTAGTTTTTAGAGATTGTTTTTTGGAAAACAAAGAGAAAAAGAGTAGGAGAGAAATTGAATATTGAGTTATTTTGGGAAAATATACTTTTATAAGAAAAGAAAACTTTTCTTTTTTATACTGTACTTCAGTATAATATACCTGTAATTGGATTCTAAACATTTTTAAGGTATTGAGTGTTTTGAACATTTCGAATTAAAGCTCTGTCACTATCCTTTAGATCCTCTCATTAGTTTAATTGATGTTAATTAAAATATGAGTTTAAATTTATTATGTATTAAAATTTTATGGAAAATATTAAACTATTTTCTTCCAATCAATTTTTGAAGTAAACAACTTCATAAATCTTTGTGGCCTTCGGGTGGAGTCAGAAAATTATAGATTTATTCGGGTTAATCATTCGGGTTCTCTTGAGAAACTCCAAGATTAAGTAAAATCCTTTTAGAGAGCACTTCTTTAACTAATTTAATTATACAACTGATAGCATTATAGCTTTGAATTCCAAAAAATATACTAAACTTTACTAAAAGATCATAATTCATAAAATTTGAATTGAATTTCTTTATTTATTCTCCAATGATTTCAGTTATGTATTCATAGCTGGAAGTGCTCACAGGTCTTAGTATTTGAAAGTTTCAGGAAATTTATGTTTTCATCCATAAGGAAATAGAAGACTTGATGAGATTTATGATTTAAAAGAAAGAATTTAAGTGAAATTACAATAGAGCAGTTAAATATGATTGATTGATGACTTTCTTTCTTTCATAATTTATGTATTCAGAATAATGTTGCAACAGGTTCTGGTTGTAATGGGTTTAATCCAGTTCGGTTTGGGTCGGGTTTCATTACAAATCATAGAAATCTATTCGTTTAGTTCAGTTCTAGCAAAAAATTCAAGGTTTGGTTTGTCTTTTCTGCCGAGAACTAAGAATCTTATTTAGTTCTCTTTTTGTGGCAAATATTAAAACTTTTTTTGCCATTCAATTGTATTATTTCAATACTTACAAAAAGGACTTTAATTCTTATTAAATTAATTTGTTATTTGGTTCTGGGTTTGGTTCAGTTTGGATTTGGTTTCGTTAAAAGTTTTCAGATTTAGTTGAGAATTTCAGGATTTCAGTTCTCAAAATTGAGAGTTCAATTCGGTTTAGTTCGTAAAAGTTAAAATTAGTTTCAACATTAATTAAGAGAACTTTGCATTGCATTGTGAAACAATTCAAACTAAGAGTGAACATACCTTTATAACAATGTTGTGACGAATGAAAAATTCAAAATTGCAATCACGTAAATATGTTCTTAAAATAATAAGAAAAATATTAGAATCATTGCTTTTGTCTTGAATGGGTCATAAATTTCTTTGTGATGACAGTAATTATGTTGAGTTAAAGTCAATTAGTAAGCAAAAAACCCAATCATTTTAGAATTCAAATGGAGACAGAAATAATAAAACAATTGTTACCCAATTGTTTTAAAACAATATAACTTATATTTAAGGAAACTTTTACCTGTACTCTATGAGATTCATTTTACGAAATCATATAAAACTTTATCATTGCATTGAAAGTAATTGACATTCAATGATAACAGCAATAGAAATAAATGAAATACTAAGTCTCAAGTTCTGGATATAATCCTGTGGACAATGAATAGCGATCATTAGCTTGAATCTGTCCATCAAAATTCTGTAAAATAAATATTTTTAAAGTTAATTTTTAAGGTGTTTTGATCTTTGAATACTTTGTATTGTAATAAAATCCTAAAAAGTCGACCTCGAAATGAATTGTTGAATATTTTAAATGTTGTGAAACAACTAATTAGCAATTCCTTACTTAACAACTTCTTTGCTTACGCCACGAGTCAAAAGGATAATTTACAGGTCTTATATCAATTAAATTCATCATTCATTTATTATTACTAGAGTTCCGCAAAGCTCGAGCTTTTCAGGCTCAGTGGCGAGCCTTGAGCCTAAGATTGCAATGAAGTTATGAAATCATTCAATTTTATTGATTGAAATATAAATTTTATGCATAAATTAGGGTTTAAAATATCTAAGCAAAAGTTTGATTCAAATGATATTAAATTCATTACTCCAGTTTACAGTTTTCATTTAGTTTTTCATATAATATCTATAGTATTTATGAAAACTCAAACTTCGAAAACTTTTACAGTTTTCCTAAAAATATCAAGTTTTTAGGCTCAAAGACTCAGCTCGGCTGAGCCTGAGCCTCTCAAAAAACGAAAGCCTTGAGCTGAGCCACCGAGACTGCGGAACTCTAACTATTATCCCACGAGTTATAAAAAATTTAATGATAATTAAATTGCTTTATGATAAGAATACATAATAGTTTTATTGTATCTTTTTTTGAAGTTATTTTGACATTACAAGTTTTTATACTTTAATTCTAGGTTTAAAATTTGTTTTGCTGTATTAATGAAAAGAATTTCATATGAATTTGTACTTAAGGAGCTCTTAGGCAGCTCTTAGAATTAAAAAAAGCTAAATGGATTGGTGCCAAATGTGAAGTATCAAATAATTGGCAAAAGTTATTTTATGACCAACAAGAAAGTGAAAACTGCCGTCGTGTTGGCTCAACTCGATATCGATAAAGGGCATAAAAGTTTCACTTAACTCAAGGTGGGACAAAACGAGTTTATAAATTCGTCGTTTGTATCCTCCGTCTGTCTGTCTATCATCAATAATAAGAAAGAAAATTCAATTTTCTTGCCAACAGATTTGAAATCTTAATAATATAAAAGTGTTTATTAGTTGCAGAAAATAATAAAAAAAACATAATTTTTTATCTTTTAAATTTAATGGGCTCATCAACTACTGCCACGAGTTAAATTATCGAGTCAATCTTGTTATTTTTAAATTTGATACTTTATGTTCGTAAAAACGTATTTGACCTGTTTTTAGTTATCTTGAGCAGTTAAACTTCGTCGGAAATCCATTTTTTTTCTGCTCATTTGAACTTTCGGAAAATGTCAAATATGTAACGATCGTAAAATGCATTTGAGTGCATGCAGTGAACAAGTGCTCAGCAAGAAAAATAAATTATTAATGTTAAGAAATTTCCCAATTTTCTAATGTTCAGAATTTAAAAAAGTTCAAAATATCACGAATATTTTTGGAAATTTCTCGAAAATATTATTTTTTCATTCAAAAATGCAAAGTTTTTCGAACTAAATGTCCACAGAGGTTTGGGCTGAGACGAGTTTAATGATATCCATTATTATATGGGGAAAGTTTAATAAATAATATACAGTTCACGGCCTTATTTAAATTTTGCAATAGTTTTAAAGTTTCTATTATAAATTGTAAAGTTAGTATTTATTTATATTTCCCTCAAAATATGTGAGAGTGCGCGTTGTATAAAAAATTAGATGTAATTTAATTGACGATCCCTCTCAGCCCCAAACCTCTGTGGAGGCTCACAAATGAATTTTTTGGCGGAAAATAAAGAATCTCTTCCATAAAATGATCATTGATTGAAAAAAGTTAGCGGTTTGCAAACTGAAGCTTTTCTTAATGAAATATATTTAGGTTTTATATTAATATTTGTAAAAACAATGCACGAGTCAGCCGATACTTAAAGTATAAATTTTGCATTTTCTCGCCTCAAACCTAAGTTGATACCCATTCGATCTGAAGTAAGTAATGAACACTTATGATTCCAAAAGTTAAGTTATGCCCTCTCCTTATGATGTGTTGAACGCTTTCAGAATAAATCTTTAGATATTAAGTTGGCGTTCAATTATGACAGGTTTCAAGCACTTCATTTTGAGAGCTATTCATATTAATATACAGTTTACTTATACTATTATATCTATGAGTTTTATGAAGTAGTTCACTTCAAAAATATGTTATATTTGCATTTTATTAACCACTTAACTACTTTAAAAGAAAAAGTTTATTAGTAATAAGTTATTACTTTCAGTTGACTTTATTATCAAATCTATAGATATATTTCTATATCTATAGTTCAGTCTATGATCAGTAGGTTTATAGTGATTTCTAATAAGCCACTTAACACCTTCTTTGAAAGCTTTCAAATAAATATTTTTGAAGTACTTGATAAAACTCATAGATATATTAATAGCATTATTATATTAAAATTATACTTATTATATGAATGATTTTGTAGAAGAAGTTCACCAAAAATCAATTTATTTTCTTGAATGTTATTCTGATGGAAAGTTTGTGAAATATGAACAAAAGTTTCATATATCGTGACCTGAGAACTAAATCTCAAAACTAACTTTACAAGAAAAATGACTTCAAAGTTTTAATCTTCCATAGAATAAAATTAATTTACCTTCGATTGTGAGCGAACCGAAAATAATTTTGAGAAACAGATTTGACAAAAAGTGAGGAAAAATTTCAGAAAAATCCGATTTAGCCTTATGGTTCTCAGGTCACGATATGGTACTAATTAGGGTTTCATATTTTGTTTTTATTTACAGTAGCCTTCAATTTTGTATTTAGGAGTTAAATGTGGCCTAAAATTTTGAAACTAAGACTTGTGGCCATTTTTTGGCACACCTTCAGGTCACACTGATTAAAATGAGACCTCTCTCTGACCTCTCTATGATGACCACAGCCGGAGGAGTATTGTTAACAAAAAAACGTTAGGAGCTTATTATACAACTTTTTTTTTATTATAGACAAGTTTTGAAAAAAGATTTGCAAATAAATGAATTCAAGATGAACTTCTAAAAAATCATTCATGTATCTTATCTCAAACAGAGAAACCTTTCAATACTGAACTATTTCTTCATTGTTGGAACAATTTATCAATTGAGTTAAAAATGAGTTGAAATGTATTATATAATACTAAATCTTCTGTCAGTTTTGTAGAGTATTTGAAATGAATGTATACAATTCAGATTAGATTTTATCTTTAATATGCTATCACATCAAAGAGAGCGAATATTAGTTGCATTTTTTAAGTTGAATGGATTTGATAGAAAAAAGGTTTCTCTATTTGAATAATTTTACAATAGATTTGCAGTTCTTTATCCTGAGAGCAAGCTTTACGAAACATGAATTATTTTATTATATATGACAGAATATTCCTGACTAGTTATCACAACTCATTCAAAAGCAATGGAATCTTATATACATGTCATGTCTGTAATA
>JAQFZT010001323.1:0-15830 GCA_034696325.1 Camisiidae sp.
ACATTAGAAATAAGCAGAGGGCGTAGCCAAATTTTTTTTTATTTTGAAAAGTAGCCACTTTTTTGAGAAAAAAAAAACTTTTACGCACCGATTGGGGTCATACAGATTCTTTTGTAACCGGCCCGGTCACTGTACGATGACCAGAGCCGAAGTTTTATTGTTTACAAAAAATTGCTCTTTAAAAAAATAAGGATCTTATACTGTGGAGAGATAATGATTCACTTAGTAGAACTCAATTATAAAAAGAAATCAAAATATATTGATGTCATAAAGAAAACTTAATTCTCCTAAATATTCTCTTTTTTTGTGCTAAAAATTTTGTCAAAATTTTTGAGGCGCGGGGGCCAAATGATTTTTCGAAAACATCTTCTTTCTCATAGGACCCATCATAGTAAAATTCTTAAATAAATTTTTACCTCGAAAACCACAAATAATAAAAACTCAGTTTTTTGAGTGAAAAAGTCTCCGACAATTATGTCCACCTTTTGTGACCATCAAAATGGCTCGCACATTTACAACGTCTTACTCACCTATGGTCCTTTCAATATATTTGCCTTAATAACAATGCATACAAAGACAAGATGAGAGAATTAACCTTCCAACCAGGCCTACCACCTGACCGATTTTCGAACAGGAATACCCATTTTTTGACGTGTGCTGTCCGGGTTAAGGAATAGACCCTCAACTGGAAATTACAGTGTCCGGTTTTCACTTAATGGTCAAATCGAAAACTGTATTCAAGTCATAAATAAGTTGGAATCAGTCTATTTGCTGCACATATTATCTGCGAATAAACATTAAGATGCTTTGAAAATCTTCATTATATATTTATTCATACAGAAATTTTCAGAGTTAAAGTTAACTTAGATTTAAACTGTTCTCAATTCCTTGACTTTATAAAAAAACAATGATAAATTATCAATGCTACGAAGTCTAACACTAAATATACCGTTAAATTGAAGAAATAATTGTATTGAATATTAAGATTTAATTAAAAACTCCAAACAATAATTGAAAAAATCCAAAGGGGGACTCTTATACTTTTTTGCCCGGTTTTATTCCTGGAAAAAGGTAATAATCCTTCCAAATCATTAGTTAACCCGATAAGCCAGAATTACGAGTTGTATCCAAGAATAGAAATGTCGATGATCTCAAAGCCAATTGTATTACTGAACTCACAATAAAATACAGAGGATATTAACGCAAAACTTTTAACTTATTCTGTAACAAATAATTATCAATTGATTGAGGCCTCAAAATAAGGACAAAATATTATTTAAGAAAATAATTGGTAATCTTTGTCTTGAAAAAAATATATAATTCGATTGCCATAAATTGAAAGTTTTGTCCCATAAAGTACCAGAAAAATATGAGGGATTCGCTGAAAATTTAAAGAATAAGGCACGAAAAAAGTTGGCAACGCTAGAAATGATTCAATACTTAGTAAGATTACTAAAACAACTTATAGTAAGTTTTAGAACTCTTACTCAGTTAATGAAAGTGTAATCATTCGGTATTGTGCTCTCAGTAGAGAAAGTGATGGAAAATGATATGTTTTAAAAATACAATAAATTAAAATAAAAGTGAAGTTTAGATCTTAATTCAGTTAAATTTGCTCTACATTACAACTCGTATTGTAGCAAAGACTTGCCCTTTACTCAAAATGATTGAAATTGGCTCACGGAGCTGGTGAAATAAGAAGGACATCATTCGATCCAGCTCAACAAGCAGGTTAGATGCCATCAAGCGCTATTCTCTGGTTCACTCGGAACGTGAATGACAATCCCCAAAACCTACTCCAAAAAACACAACCCCCCCTTAGCGAATATCCGAGATGGCCAGTTCATAAAGCTTGTTAAGCTAGTTGAATAACAACTTGCATCAATTACTTCTAGCACTCCCGGTAGTACACCCAACCAAACCCAACAAAAATAACAAAAATTCACAAATTAAAAATTTAAAAATAGCCATTTTATTGATCTTGCAAAGACAAGTCGATTGACATGTCATTTGACTATTTGGGATCCGTTAAAAATCATTATAAATCAACCTAAACAACAATGATTTCTGAGATAACTTAGCTCGTACACTTCTCTTGAAACAATGATTGAATAAAAGATTTAAATGCCAGCATAAACGTAATATGAGTAAAAAGATCATCAATAAATGTAAGATTAAATGTGGAACAATAATATGAAGAAATATTATTATTAAAGAAATGGGAACTATTCTAATAGATAAATTTGAATGCGATAATTTTGAAATGATTATGTTTTGAACATAATCTCTGTTTTCACTACTCATTTCTAACAGTATATTGAAGTCTTCTCTGAAATGGAATTCACTTCTATTGATAGCCCACTCCTCTTTTTCTTCCAGAATTTGCTCACTATTCGGTCTTTCATCAGGATTTGTTCGTGTCATTCTCCTATAAACTTCTTTTAAACATTCGTATTTTGAATTGATTTCAGGAAAATTGTTTCCATATGCAGTTGGTCTGAGAATCAAATAACTCATTATATTCCTATATATATTTATTGATTTAAATTGAATTACTTATTGAAATCTATTTCAAACAACTCCTGTAGAATAACTCCAAGACTATAAATGTCTGCTTTCAGGTTATAGTTTTCACAATCGAGCACTTCAGGTGCAGTATATGTCATATTGCCCACATCTCCTGTATTTGGTTTAGCGTTGTCGAGAACTTTAGCCAATCCAAAATCGGCTAATTTGATGCAATTACCATTTTTTCTCAATTTCACTAAAATATTGTTTGGATGAAGATCTCTATGAATTATGTTCTTGCTGTGTAAATGCTTCACGCCTTCCAATATCTCTATGAATAGTTCACTCATTAAATAGTAACCCAATTGTGTTAATGCATTTCCATGAAAAAGTTTCGAATCTTTTTTCATCTCTTCATTAATAGTAGACAATGTTTTGTCACAGTAATCCATTTGAATATACACTTTGAACCTATTAATATATTTTCTTATCCCGTTTTTCATTTCAAAGTCTTTCTCGATCCATATGTCATGATATTTGACTAAGAACTCATTATTCACTATCGAATTCACAAGGTCAGGAACGTTATATACTTCCTTGTGCGAGTCAATATTTAAAGATTCTCTATCTAATAATAACATTTTTTTCATCGCAAAAATTTTGTTTCCATTCAATTTTTTTACCACTTTGAAAACTTCACCATAACTGCCTTCGCCAATTTTTGCGATTTCTGTCCATTTTCTGATGTATTTTCCATTTGGGAGAAGTTCGTCATTCACATCCAAAATTATGAGTAATTCCAAAATCGATTTATATGATGTTTTTTGAGGTTCACTCACAATATTTCCCCTATAATAACCCCAAATATAACAAAAACCGTCCTCTGAAAGTGCAGCTGAATTGTTGAACTGATATTTTGATGAAATTTCCACGAACTTCATTGAACAATTCAACCTTATTGGGGTTAATTGTTTCTTTCCATCAGTAAGGGTTCCCAATTGCTGATGTTCATTACTACCGAAAACATAAATATCTCCCTCATTTGATAATAAGAGACTGTGATATTGACCACAACTCATTTTCTTAATTTCAATTTCAATTTGAATCAGTTTTGGTTTGTTTACAAAATCATTTGCACCATTTATACCCAGTTGACCGAATTCATTACAACCCCAACCATAGACACATCCGTTATCTATCAGTGCCAGTGAATGCTTAGAACCACAAGATATCGCCTTCACTTTCTTCCCTTCCAAACCATCCCCTTTATATGGTATTGAAACGTTTCTGTTACTTCTATTGCTAATTGATTCTCTGTAATTATTACCCCATGCATACACTTCATTATTTGATGTCAGCACAAGTGTATGTTCAAGACCACAACACATATCAATAATTAATTCATCATTGAAATATACATTCAGTTCCGGTTTAGATATCTCTTCATCTTCTATTCCATTCCCTATAAAGAGATTTTGTCCCCAACAATAAAGTTTTCCATCACTAGTGCGCGCAATTGTATGATATTTACTACTAGCGAAATCAACAATTCGTTTATGACATAACTCTGTATTAATTATCCAATCGTCAATTCTATTGTTGTGACCAAACCCTAAAACACCCAAATGATTTGCACCCTTACAAACTACTATGTCTTTACGAAGTAAAAGAAACCTATTCAGTTCGTTAGAAACATCTTCAAAAGAATAGACCAGTTTACAATTTTCTCCAATAACTTCAAGAAACCTTTTTATCAAGGCTTCATTATTGGGCATATCCGATAGAATAATATTTTCCGTCATTTTGTTCTCTTTAAGCAATCAAATTAATACATTTTTGTGCAATAGATAATTTCTATTTCAACTTTATCTATATTATCAAATGGAAGAATAAAAAGAAAATGAATGAAGGAAAATAAATTTACTGTCATATATTACACATCTTTATCAATTTTTATCGTTTTACTCTTGGAAACGTATGATTATGACGTCAGTGCGAAAGTGCGTTTGGAGTGAACTTTAAGCTTAGGCTGTACTTCAGTTCGAGATGCTTTGGATAAGAGTTAATTTTTTCATGTATGCGTTATAACTTATCATGTTGAGTATGCTGACGATCAATCAAAATTTGACAACTTTCACATTTTCAACACTTGTTCAATTGTTTCCTTATGTTTTATTATCTTTTTGTTGTGAAAATAAAGCGACATAGAAGTCTTAAATGTAGATGGTTTTAAATTTAAATTGACCACCATCTTCAAAATTTTTTTTGTCAAGTTTAAACTAATTGTACAAATTATTTTAAAATTTACGGAATATTCGGTCACCCACCAGCAGGGTCCACTTGGATGGTTCCAGGGAAGCTGGGGATGTCAAGATCATCAATCAATTCAGCTCTGATAGTAGAAGAAATTGAAAACAGGCGCTTTATTGTAGCCCCGGGAAGTTGAATTAATTGAAAAACTATTAATTGAATTATGTTTCAAAACATGAAATTTTTGTTTCAGATCAATGACTAGTATTCAATCTCATAATCATTATGAATGTCACGATTTATTTTGAGTTAAAATGCTTTAAATTTGTTTGAAATTGTTTTTTCCCACTTTATGTGACAAAAAACTATGTAATTATAATTTCAGTTGATTGAGTAATAAAATTATATTGAACTTAGTTTTCTCGTATTTGTTGATATAAACTAAACGTGAATGTTTTTATGAAAATCTATTAATTTATGTATCAATTGATCCCCCTTTTGTGTTCCAAAAACTCCTGGAATCACCTGAACGAGACGTGGCCACACTACTCTGTTTTATATTAACTAAAACACTACCTTGTATTTTAGTTAATATAAGTTTAGATTATTTCTCAATTTGAAAATGGGATAAATTTTTTGTGAATTAGTTATTGAGGGGATAAAAGGGTGTAGACGTTTTGAGAACAGGCAAAACGTAAAGCTCCCATATTTGATAATCAAAACATAAAATAATCCAATATTTTATGATAATTTAGGTTTATTAACTTAATTAAAGTAATTAAGATCACTTATGAAATTTGTTTATCCTTAAATTCAAGTTATAGAAAGCTTATTAATTCAACAAAATTTTTAGAACAAATGTATTATTTAGTAATAGCTATAAAAACTTTCGTCAATTCTGCTACAGCTTTTGAAAGTCTGTGTGAAGCCTTTATGTTTGAAAGTAAAATATATTGAAAATCATAGCGCCTCATAATATACAAACTGTTGTATATTCAATGATATAGAATGATTATGAAATGATTATTCCATAATAAAACCTTCAAAAGTATCATAAACTATATTCCGGGACATTTATATGTCAAGGAATGACCCTTTCCTTCGGCCGGAACTAAGCGGTCGATTCCGGTACTGTACCAGCCATTTCGGGACGTCTGGCAACGCTATGTGCAACTTATTCATTTAATGAACTTTTGCTAAACCAAAATCTGCTATTTTAATGCAATTACTATTTGCTCTTATTTTCACTAGAATATTGTCTGGATGTAGTTCTCATTGATTCAGCATTATTCCCATCCTTAATAAAGGATATTTTTCCTTAATTAACAAATTTTATTTCAATTATTTTCAACTTTCGTTAAAAAAATTCAAAAAAAGAACGAAAATTTAAAAAAATCTCGATCTATCGGTAAAATAAGAGTCAGTATCGATCATAATCGGACAGACTATAACTCAATGCGGTTACTCATGTGGAAGTATAATCAGTATCTCAATTGAAATAAGTTTTGATTGTAACTCAAATAATGAATTCACATAAGTCTCTAAATGTCTAACACTGAGGTAACTAAAAATAATAAAAATGATAGTTTTTATATTAATCCCAATATCGATTCTTTGGATACATCGATAACTTTTAGTTAGTTTTGTTAAATAGTAAAGATAGATTTGACTTATATTTCTAAATAATATAGTATTTTATTTTATACATACGATATTGATTTCTTGAACTTAAAGTGAGTAAATATTATTACACGTTTGGGTTAATACTACAAATTGCTAATATTTAATATCAAATAACTAGAAAATTTAAGCATCAGTTTATCCACTACAATATGAGAATTGGCTACACTTCATAATTTATCTCCAAACTAAATATTGATGGTGTTTTCCGATTTCATGTCTGATATGAAACACGAGATGAAGAAATATTGTTTTCTATTATCTAAAAAACTTTTTATTAATAAGAGAAAACAGCCCATTATTCGAATATCTTCAAGTTTATTAAGTAAATCTTCATGAGGGAGGGTATCAAAAGCAGATGAAATATCTAGAAAAATAACATCAACAAACTTAACATTTCTGTCATTAAATGAGTTTGTAATCATGCAAAAAATATCTCTTAATTGAGTTTCAGTACTCAAATTTTTTCTGAGCCCATATTGATTCGGACTAAAAAAATTATGTTTAGTTATAGACGAGATTAAGTTATTTAACAGCAAAACTTCAAATAGCTTTAGAAAAATATTGGTTATGGTTATGGGACTATAAGATTTTATATTCTTTTAGGTTTTCCTGATTTAAGAACAGGCGTCGTATCTGAAATTTTAAGTTGATCTGGTATTTCTCTTTTAAAAACTATATCATTAAAAAGCGTGTATAGATTTTTTACGAATGCGGGACAATTCTTAACCACTCTTGTAGAGATAGGTGAATTGCCAATAAATTTATTTTTATCGAGTCTACTTATCTCTCACCTTATATCTGTCATTGTAAATCTAGGGTTACATTACTTTTGAGTTTTTATAGGATTTTTCATATTTGGTTCAGTTTTAGGGTTTAAAATTAGATATAAAAATATAATTAAAAGCGTTGGTAATTTCAAAATCATTTTTTACCACTTTGTTGTCATCTGTCATAATATTTGGGATCGTATGTTTAATGTCTTTTTATTTTGTTATATAGACTGTAAAAGGAATCACTTTCATTTATTTCTTTATACAAATTATCGGAATATTCAGTTTCAAGTTGAATAGCAAACTCATGATACATACTTTTGTATTCATTTAAATATTTGATATTTTTAGTGTGCTTATAATTTTTGAATAATTGTCTCTTTCTGAAGATGAGATTTTTTATACTTTTGTTTATGAAATTTTTACTATTTATTTCAATCACTTTGTATTTATATGTTACGCCGAACTGGACATGACTAGAATTCCCAACAGTTTGAGAGAGAGAGAGAGAGAGAGAGAGAGAGAGAGAGAGAGAGAGAGAGAGAGTGTGTGTGTGTGTGTGTATGCGTGTAAATGAGAGAAAATATGAATTAATAGAAAACAGAATATTTAGAATTATATGAGTTAAAACTGGCTTAAAGTAGACTCTATATAATATAATTTAAAGTAGTTTTATATAAAATATTTGTTTAATAGTTTAGAGATTAATTTAGAATACAATACAAATTATTAACACGTAATATAAAGTTTACACATCAAAATATCATTAAACATTAATACAATGTATTAAAATATTATATTCTATTGATAACATATAAGATTTAACGTTTAAAAATGATAATTTGCTCTTAAGCAGAGACAACACCCGAATGACTCAATATGTCATCCTTACATATATTTTATAGTTAGAGAGAGAGATCATATCTAATAAAATCTCATTAAGTGTAAAATTTCTCACTTTTCACATAACATATCAAAAAGCAGTGAAAAAGTTTAACATTGAAATCTAAAACAAAGTATCAGTTAACTATAAAATAGAAATAAAAATTTAATTAAAGCTTAACTTAAAAGATATATTAATAATTTTAAGCACTGCTTAACATAAAGATCTCATTGTAAGAGCTTAAAATTTTTTCCATTATTTGATTATACGAGACATTAACTGAAACATCTAATAATTCTTCCCAATTAAATGAATTAAGTTTATCGTTGAGTTCTCAATAGACATCATCATTAAGTATCGGAATTTTTTTTTGATAACTTTATTTTTCTTATTGACTTTTAAGTCATTTTTGCTGTTATAGCGAAATGATCGCAAGTGGAGGCTATATTTTGGGCAACATTCACTTTTTTGAATACTTGTTTACAGTTTGTGATAATTATATCAATTAATGAATTTTTTGAATCGTTACTTATATTAATAGGATGTGTATGACTCGAAACCAACTGTTCACAATCATAGTTAACAATTATGTCATAAAACTTTTATACGAAAGTAATTTTGTTCATCAAATTGAGATTCAGATCTCCACCTATTATAATACCATCATATCTATTATTTTTCTTAATTTCAAAAAGGATTTATTCAAACTCATTAAGTTTTGCTGATTTAAATACAGGTGGATTATATGCCGAACATAATTAATAACTCTTTTTCTCAATTAAAATATTTTCAAAAATGTTTTTAATGAGTTCTGAATTTAAAATTTCAATTTTCATAGACTTAATTAACTTATCAATAGCAATCAGTACTACTCCTCCATGTGAATGGATCTTTTCGATAAGCATAAAAATTATCAGAAACTGTGGAATCGAACCATGTTTCACACCCTAAAACTACGGATATTTCATTACACTTAATTTAATTCTGGATATAAAATTTTATATTTTAGGCTTCGAAAATTAGCTGAAATGAGGTTTAAATTTGAAATAGTGTTTTTAGTTTCTGTTTTTGCTCAATATTGTTGAATAAAACATGACTGGGTTTAACAAATTTGGTAATACATGTTGATAATACTGGCGATTGTATTGCTTAGAGGTTGTGATTGGCCTAAAAAATTGTTGGGCTGATAGTTATACTTCTGTAAATTATATTGTGTTTGTCGACCAATATATATTTGGGGAACGTTTTGCATCATTTTGTTAAATCATGTCTATTCCTAAAAAAGTATTCCTATAATAATAATGATTATCAGGATTTGATTTTTCTCCGCAATTGTGTGACATATGTCCAACTTTATGGCAAAAAAAACATTTTATAAGTTGTTATTTGAGTTCACGAGGATTGTAACCCTTCTTATCATATCAGAATTTATTCTTATTAAAGTTCATTGATTAATAATTTGCAAATACAATGAAACAGTTTTGATAACTTAAAAATGATGTTTTCATAGTAATATTGTGACAGAATATTGTAATATCGAAAATTAGTTTAACTTTATGTTAAATAATTAATTATTTAATTAATTTTAATTAATTAATTAAAATATATTTGAAAAACATATTAAATTTTACTTAAGTTCAATGACTTAAGTATTCTCTCATAAACATTATCAATGTTACGATTTATCTCGAGTGAAAATACTTTAAATTTGTTTAAAATAGTTAATTTCTTGTTTTGTGTGACAAAAAAAGTTAATGAGTAGTTGGATAATTGATAATAAATTCTATTAATAACTATATTTATATACTCTTTTAGAAAGACATCCAAAACTTTTCTATTGTATGCAATAATTTTGAAATAATTATATTTTGAACATAACTCCTATTTTCATAGCTAATATCTAACAGAATATTAAGTTCTTCTTTAAAATGTAATTCACTTTCATTGATAGCCCACTTCTCTCTTCTATCAAGTATTTGTTCACAATTGGGTCGTTTGTGATATAATTGATTTGTCATTTCCACACATAAAATGCTCGCGTTTTTGTATTTCGACATAAGAATAGATTTGTGATTTTCATTATCCATGTAATCACTGGAAATAATTTTAAAAATCAACTTTATAATAGTTTGTTTATCTCTTGAAAATATTTCAATACTCCAAACCTTTTCCAAAGGTCAATTTCAAATAGGTTATCTAAAATAATTCCCAGACTATAAATATCTGCTCTCGTGTCACAACTCCTACTATTTGCTACTTCTGGTGCCGTATATGGATTATGTGCTCTGACTCGAGTTTGAATTCCATTCATTTTATGAACTTCTGCTAACGTAAAACCTGCTATTTTAATGCAATAACCATTTTGTCGTAACTTCAATAGAATAATGTATGGATTGAGATTATTATGAATAATGTTATTATTGTGCAAATACTTCACGCCTTTCAATATCTCTATGAATAGTTCACTCATTAAATAATAACCCAATTGAGTCAATGAATTATTTGAATATAGTTTTGAATCTTTTTTTATTTCTTCTTTTAATTCGCGCAAATTTTTGTCACATAAATTCATTTGAATATAAAGCGTGGAATTATTAGTTAATATTCTAGTCCCTTTTATTAGTTGAGAGTCATATTCAAGCCATACATCATAATGTTTGATCAAAAATTCATTACTGAGTTTCGAAATATTTATATACTTTTTTACTACTTTTTTTGCATTGTCAATTAAATAATTTCCTTCAAGTAATGGTATTTTATTTATTGCAAAAATGGAGTTTTTACAGAATTTTTCTTCAACCTTGATAACTACGCCATAAATACCTTTACGTATTTCTGAAATTTCTATCCAATTATCGTTATATTTTCCAGTCGTCAACATTGAGTATTTGTGCAATAATTTTGATTCAATGATTTTTTGAACATAACTCTTATTATTATTAGTGAACGTCATACGATTAAACAATTCTTCTTTTAAATTGATTTCATTTTCAATGTTACACCACTTCTCTCTACTTTCTAGTATTTGGTTTAATTCTGGTCTTTTTTGTGGGTTATTTTGTGTCATATTCTCACAAATTTCTTCTAAATATTCATATTTTGACATAATATCACTTCCGTATTCACTTAAAAAGTAAAATAAAATTATAAATTCTTTAAAATTAATAATTCCCTCAATACTTATTATAATTAATATCAAACAAATCTTGAAGAATTATCCCCAGACTATAAATATCTGCTCTCGTGTCATAACTTCTACTTCTTCCAACTTCTGGTGCCATTTGTCTAACATGTCCTCTGTCTTGAGTGTGAAATTTATTCATTTCATGAACTTTTGCTAAACCAAAATCTGCTATTTTAATACAGTTACTGTTTTTTCGTATTTTCACTAGAATATTATCTGGATGTAGATCTCTATGTATAATGTTTTTGCTGTGCAAATACTTCACTCCTTCCAAAATTTCAGCAAAAATTTCACTCAATACAAAGTAACCCATTTTAGTCAATAAATTGTTCGAGAAAAGTTTTATATCTTTTCTAACTTCTTCATGAATATTAGACAAATTTTTTTCACATAAATCCATCTGAATATAAATTATAGGATTATCAACATATTTTCTGTTTCCATCTATAAGTTGAAAATCTTGTTCAAACCATCCGTCATGATATTTGACCAAAAATTCATTATCTTCTTTTAAAACAGATAAAATATTTAATTCTTTAAATAATTCATCAAATGAAAGGTCTCCCCTGAATACTTGAATTTTTTTCATTGCAAAAAATGTGTTTTCAATGAATTTATGGCCAACTTTGAACACTTTACCATAACTGCCTCCACCCAATTCTGATCCAATTTCGTTCCAATTTTTAGTGTATTTCCCATTTTGAATTGAATTATTAGTTTCTGTTAAAATTACAAATATTTCTTCAAATGATTTGAATTGTGTTATTTTAGGTTCACTTATAAATAATCCATTTCCACATTCACCCCAAACATAATATGACTCATTTACTGAAAGTGCTGCTGAAAAGTTGTACCGATAAATTGCTGCGATATCAATAAACTTCTCAGAATGATTAAACTTTATAGGCGTTAATTGTTTCTCTCCATCGGTTAAAAGTTTGACTTGACTGCCATAATTTTGACCGAATACATAAATATCTCCTTCTTCTGATAGCAATAGACTGTAATCTGGACCACTACTTATTTTTTTAATTATAACTTCAGTTTGAATGCCATTCGGGTTGTTGTCGTCTTTGAGATAATTTATAACCACTTGACCACAATACTTATCACCCCAACTAAAAACATGTCCACTTTCTGTAAGTGCTATTGAATGATTAGAACTACACGAAATCATTTCCACTTTTTCTTCATTAAATTTATTTAATTTATAAGGTTTTGTCACTAGATTAAAATCACCATCATTTCTGACACCAATTTGTCCCCTTTGATTAACACCCCAGCCATACACTATTTGATGTGATGTCAATGCAAGAGTATATTCAGAACCACAACATAAATCAACAATGTTTTCATTAATCAAATATTTATTCAATTGGGGTTTAGATATAATGATATGATATTCTCCATTACCAAAACACTTAGTAGTTCCCCAAAAATAGAGTTTTCCGTCACTTGTACGCGCATTTGTATGATATTCACTATTTTTAAAATCGACAATTTTTTTATTACTTAACTCTTCATTAATAGTGAATTCATCAATACTATTGTTGTGACCAAACCCTAAAACTCCATTACTATTCGCACCAAAACAATAAGCCTTGTCTTCAAATGTGACTAAAATAACATTTATTTTTTTATCAAAATCTCTAAAAACATGAAAGACACTTATATTTCTCTTTATTTCTTCATTTACTTTATTTAAAATTCCGATTTTCTCTAAAATATTAATATATTTAGACATTTTTGTTCTCTTTATTTCTCAAATTTGGGTGTCTTCCTATACAATTATCTCTTATTTTATGCTATGAGTACAGCAGGTCCAGGAAAGATATATACCAATTACTCCGGAATTGATACGGATTCCTATGGGTTTGACAACTTATAACCACTAATCAATGCTAATATTCATTACTACTATTCAATGTAGGGATGCCAAGTTGCCAGCTTTGATACAATATCTCCAGCCTTCAAATCAGGTCAAAGCTGGATATTGAAAATTTTTCTTTTGGTCTCCCCTTTGGTTTTCAGGCTAATGATGAAAATTTTTTGAAAATTATCCTTTGGTACCCCCTTTAAAAAATTTTCTCCAGCTTAGACTCCAAAAAGGGTTAGCATCCCTAATTCAATGTTATTACTCATTAACATTTCTATGTTTCCCCTCATGTTTCATCAAAGTTTATCACTGGATTATCCGGAATCTTTGCCTGTCTTTCCTAGACCAACTGTACTCTTTATCTGTAGTTGAACTTTATCTTTATCGCATTCTTTTCTCTTTTCATATCTTATAAAAATAAAATGAAAAGGAAATAACAAAAGTTTATTTATTGCTATTCATTTCATTTATACAATAAAATTAATAACAATTCAATAAATTTTTAATAACATTTTAAAATATTTAAAGAACAAAAGCTTTTCCTAGGAATCGAATTTTAAGGTTGTTTTTTCAGAAAAAAGGTTTATACATTCGCGGGTTGTCTGTCAGTGTGTCTGCACGTCTGTAGCCAACAACACTTCAATTATTACTAAATTTAATATTTTAAAAAATTCTAAATTTTAATTTTATAGTTCATTAACCTTTCGATAATTAATAATTGAAAATCTCTTCAAAAAATGTCCCTTTATATTGGTTAGTATTTGAATATCATAAGTATGTTTATTTACTCCATAGTTACAAATAAGTCGTAAAAATAGTTGCAAACCCACGAGAACGACCGTAAGCAGTTTATGGATAGACGGTTGAAAGCAATGTTTACAACCACTAACAACTTATGCTTGCGTTTGCTGTCCAACTTTATTTGTGCATGTCGTGTAAAGTATCTTTTCATCACTACACGACATTAAAAGAAATCACTTCGATATATATTACTTGTCAATCAACAAACCTATTGAAAATATATTAACCTGTGATAAGTCTTGTTATCATTTGAATAAGAAAATATGACAAAGATGTTCAAATTTCTCTTAAAAATATAATACAGATATTTATTATCATATCTAATGATTAACATAAAATATGAGGATCAGTTGAGGAAATGAACACGAAATCTTCCAATAACGGTCTCCGTAATCATTTGACAACAGTCACTCATATTTATATGATCTGCTTATTTTATTTTTGGATATTTTAAACTTTATTATAGATCTTATAAACTGTATTTTTTTTAAATAGAAAAAATAAAATTTATTTTAATTTTTAACTTATTTAATAAGAGATATATTGATAATATGAAATCTTCTGTACATTAAATAAAAAATATATTTATTATATTTAATAATTGAATAATAATTTAATGTATGACGAACTTTAAAAAAACATTTTTCTGTTTATTTAAAGAAACTAATGATCATTCTATTTAATGCTCAAATTTTGAGTGAGATATTAAACAATAAGATATTTTTAATCATAATTTTATCAAATATTCAAGTAAAATAGAGTTAAGGACTAACTCACATGAGCTGCAAATCATTTATATCTCATTGGATTATCTTATTTTCAAAATGGATCTGAAAAGAGAAATAAATTTCATAATCCATTACTTATTGTCATTTTGAACCCATTTTTTTAATAAGATGTTTGGCATCACTATTGCTTTCAGAATATAATTCTTATTATTTTGTAGTTTTGGGAGATTTTTCTTACTTTTGAGGGGAAGAATACATCTGAATATCGCAGCGATTTTGATAATTCTCTTGACACTAATATCACAATATATTCATTATAGAAATCACAAGAAAAATAAAATTCTAACTTATCTGAAACCCTTCCGAATGATATCTGGATTAGTTTCGCCTCAAAGTATTGGACTGTTTTCAGAATTCAAAATCTTAAAACTTGTGAAGCTTTCAAAAAGGCTATTAATTTTGTCGAAAATTTGTAGTAAAATTATTCTGCCTTTTGCTCAATGAGTGTATCAATCATTCAACTGATTCTAAACTGTTCACTACAACGATTAATTATTTTTGGAATACCTAATACAGAATTAATGGTCTGTTTATTATTAGAATTATCTTTTTTTTCTTCACTATTTCATCATTCGATTTCATATGTTCAAAAATAGATTTTTAATTAATAATTTTATGCCATTATCTTAAATCTTGAGCATTTTAACTGGTTGTGAAACAGAACAATTATTTTCTCAATAAGTCTTATTTTATAATAGATTAAATTACAACAGACGATAAAAATTTGCTTTGCACTAAAGAATATATTTGAACAGATCATCGCTAGCAGTTTCAATTATAGTACAAGTTGTCGAACAAGTACGGAATTTTAACTCGTTTTGGAACAGTGCAAAAATGATTAATTCGTACTTTTTGTTTGTGTATCTGTTGTTTTCTATAAAATGAGAATTGTAAAGATATCAATAATTTTGAAACAGAGAGATATCTCTTATTTAGAGAATTTCATAATGAACCTCTCTGTCAATCTTTTATAGTTATATTGATTATTATTCGTAAGTAAATTGTAAAATATTTATATTATTGTATAAAGTAAATCAATCATTTTTAATGACTATAAAAGTTAACATTTCGACAAGTTATTGAAGTT
>JAQFZT010001324.1:0-15825 GCA_034696325.1 Camisiidae sp.
CATACAAAAGTTGAGATATAAACTAAAGATGATTTTCCATTAATGCACTGCTAGAAAGAAAACTAACATAAAAGAAATGGAGAGAATTGTATTTGTAAGGGGTCATCAATTGAGATGATTGCATACCATTATGCTATCAACTCATTTTATGTGATCTCTGCCCAGATTTGTCCTTACGATCACTTTTTTCTATCTTCAATATCATATGAGACTATATGACGCGCATGGCTTCAAAAGCAGTGGTTTCAAAAATATTTGATTTTCAAAAAAATGTATTTCAAATGACAGCACAACACATAAATGATTCGTTTTTAAGAGTATTATTTATATGAATGAAATATGAGAGATATATTGTTATTATTTGGAATTTTGTGTGTGAATAAATTTCAATAGATATCAATGGTTTTGAACCAACACTTGTTGGTGTTATATTTTGGTCAATACAATGGGGTTTCTTTTATTTCTCGTATAAGCTTTATATTGTGCCACTTTTGGAAACATCAAAAGCTGCTTTACTAACAAAAAAAGATAGCCATACAAATGATTAATGATTCATTGATGTTGCGTTCACTTCTGCCTCTAAAATTAAATATCAAATTCTCTCTTTCTCTCTACTCGTCTCTCTTTCTCTCTACTCGTCTCTCTTTCTCTCTCCTCAATCTCTCAAACACTGTTTATTTCCTTTTTCCAAAATCTTCTTACGTTTAGGTTTATTATTGCATTTAAACATTTGCTATGACTTACATGTATTCAATTTTTATTAGAGCATAGAATACTTATAAGTTTAACAACATTTACAGAATATAAAAGCATAAAATAACTCAAACATAAGTATTAACAGGTAAAATATCAAATATTAAACTTGAATGAATGAACAGTTTAGTTACTAAAAGCACAATCACTGCTATATTCATCGATTAACTCCAATAATTATGAACATTTTGTGCATTTCAGACTTTTGGGCCATTTATTTTTCAAAAATAAATAAATTTGAGAAATAGTGTCATAAATGTCAAAAGCAATTTTGAGTTTATTAGAAAAGACCACAAAAATGTGTTCATATAGTAACAAATAAATAATACACTATTCTTTCATTAATTTTGTTGAGTTTCTATTGAATAAAATGCAGTATAAATTGTAAGGCGATTTGCAGTTATGGCCTTCACTTTTCAGTGCAAAAGTTTTATCCTGAGTTCTATTGTGTGTCTGACTCGTGCAGAAACGCGTATTTCTTAAAAGCCATTTAAGGGGACAATAGAAGAAAATAGAAGAAAACTGCAATAATGTATAGCATTTTTCAATTTATATGTACTAAATATTGAACATAAATATTTCATATTTTCTCTCTCCGTCTCTATTCTTTGAAGTTCATCTTTAATTCTGAACCTAAAACTTTATCTCAGTTTCAAACTATTTCAATCAAATTCTTCTATCTCTCGATTGCTTTGAAAATTATAATTTTCTCTTTTATTATCACATCTTATCCTATCGTCTGTATTATAATCTGACTAATTATAGTCAAATTCTTGAGATTATTTTCATATTAAATAAAATAGTTGTACATTATATGTGATTTTCTACGAAAGCATGAATTTTTATTAAAATTAAATAAATAAAATATGTATAATTATATACTGAGTTATTTATTTCATAAAATTAATTGACTCTTTATTGACTTAATGTTGGTTCGCATGAGTGTTGAGCTGCGCCTCTGTTGAAGACGTTTTTCTAAATTTTTTATCGAAGAATATTTACTTTTCTCTTCTTATAAAAACTTTGAAATATTTGTGTTGCATTCAAAAATGTAGTGAAAGACTATAAATCATCCAAAATGTATTCGTTGACTCGTATAGCATAAGGTATCCATCAATTTAGCATATATTTGAAAGCTTTTCTAATTCTTGTGCATCAGATCGTAATTAACAGATGTTTCTCTTTTCAATCTTCTCTTTTCAATCTGTCTTCTCCTTTTCTCTTAATTTTTTCAACAATTTTATAGAAAATCTGTTGAATTTGGCAGTAATTGTAACTTAAATTAGTTCTGGTATTGCAAGCAATAACTATTTGTGTGACAGTAATTGTTCACTTTTCTGTTACACGTTATTTGCATTTTTTATTACGTCTCGTAAGACCAGAAAATCGCTTCAAACCGTTGAACAATTGATTCCAATAGTTCTCTAGACTCACTTCCAGGGATTCCAAACAGCATTTTTTACTGTTTGGCATTAGAAGAAAATGCATATGATTTGAATGGCATAACGGGAGTACAAACAGTACAGCATTTCCTCACTTTCCCACGATCTCACATTTGTGCGGACCCATCTTCAAAATTATGTACTCTTGGATCAAATGACGCAATAATTCTTTTCTGGATTATAAAACTGAAAAAAAAATAACACAAAATTTTCTAATAAACTCTTACATATAGTAAAATACTTTGAATTCTTTTTCAATTTTTTCAATTCATTACATAGTTTTTTCATGAACTCAATTAAAATAGTAAGACTTAATAGAAATATTTTGTACTTTTGTTATGATAATAAACCCAAAGCAAAAGATTTGTTTGCTCTACAATAAAGTCGATTGTAATTATGATTAGTTTATAAACTTTTTATAAATTTTCTGGTAAACAGAAATTAATTGCGAATTATTAAGCTATTACCGAATGGAGTCATTAAGTGAGTGAATATTTTGACTAAATAAACATTTAGTAAAGTATGCATACCAGTAGACTATCTACTGTCTCATAAATTGAATTCATTTGTTGTAAAATCCAGGTGTTGGACAAATATTCAAAAATGAGATAATGTAAAAAATGATAATTACATTACGTTGAGCAGCTTTTCTCTGATTTAGCAGATGTCCAGATGCGCAACGCTTATAAATACTATACGAGACGAGCAATTGATTCTAAAGTGGGTCATATTGTATGTCTTATATTAGAAGATGGAAGGAGACTCACTTTGCAATGAGTCGATGCCGGAACTTAAAAACTAAACTTAAAAATAAAATCATTTTTTCCAATAATATTACTGTATTTGACATTCATGTGAGATTCATAGCACTGAACGAATAAAGAGAAAGAAGAGAGTGATCGAGAGATGTGAATCAGATAACTAAGAGAGAGTTGGTATAGATGTCAATTGCATAAGAATAACACTTATGATCGATTGATGTCTATTGATTGCCAATTGAAAGAAAAATCTTAGTTTCATTGCTAGCGTATAAGTCACAGAATTTGTTGGTATTGTTGTGACTGTCATTCTATAAGTGATTAGTGTCTATTCACAATTGTATTTTAAGCTCTGTTTAGATAGAAATATGCAATTTTGTTCACTTTTCTCTTGAAGATAAACATATGCCATAACTGTTTTGCTCAAACTTTATTAGAAATGCTTTATTACACGCACTCAAGAGAAAAGAGTCCGTGTTTTATATTTTCATATTTTATTCTCAATTGATTTATGACTTCGTTGTCATTAATCATTAAGAGATGGTTTAGTTTTCAGAAAATCATCTCATATTGAGTCTGATTTTAAAATGTATTTTATAGCATAACATCTATTCAAGTGTAATGAATATGGAAAAAGTTAATGACTTCTCAATTCAACAACTTGACTATCAATTTATTCAAATAGACTACATATTAAGTAATAATAAATATGATTTTGAGTCAATTCGATTACATAATTATTAAGAAACTATTAAAACTTATAGAAATAAATGTAAATATGGTTATGAAATAGTTCATGAACTGTTGTCGTGAAATATTCGGATCAAAAAGTGATTTCTTTGGAATTTATGAAACGAAAAATTATCGAAAGGAAGTGAAAGTGAAACAAATTAAAAACCTCGAAATGTAATCAATTCATTCATATATATCTGGGTTAAAGAGGTTTACAATAAAATGAGGCAAACGTCTAGACGAACGTCAATTTGGACGCATTTAACTCTTCACATTCACTAAAAAATGTTTGTCCCACAAAACTGGTGTCTGAAAGTTTGTTTTAATGATAGTTGAGTTCATCGACCCCTTCATTACTAGCATAGAGTTAATAGAGAGCTAATGAAAAGCTAAGCACACCTTCACTTTGACCTATAAAACAATGCGTATAAATATTATTATTTCCTTATGAAGTGAATGAGTTTACAATCAATTGAGAGTGTCTGATGTCTGGAATTATTTAGATTACCAGACATTCAGACACTGCAGACATACCCTTTAGCTAACTCTCAAACTCAACTCAAAGCCAACAAACCTGAGAAATGCGGAAAAACTGGAAAACGGGTTCACAAAAATACCCATTTCTCACTTGCATTCACTTCGGTTTTATCTTATTACTTTTCAATACATTCATAATATAAATAATGTCTTAAACATATGCGACAAACTATTAATATTGTGCGAATATTGTGCTCAATCGATTCAACGGTTTCAACAATAATACCTCTATTAGTTGTAACCAATCATTCAGTTATTTAGTTGTATTCAATTGTGTTCAATTCAGTCAATCTTTACACTCAAAATATTTGTATTGAATAGCTTTCAACTGAGTTTTATTTCAATCAAATATTTGTTAGTTTTGGACATGAAATGTATTTGAAACAAAACTTCGTCGCTTTTTTCGGTTCAATGAACATACACTTCATTGTCATAGAGATTCATGTGAACTGTTTTTATTAGTATTATTATTATTACTGCAGACGATATTAATTAGTGTTTACGTCATAAATAGTGTAATATTGTGTATATGTTTTGTGAAAGTCCTGGTTTTGCTCTTTTTGACAATAATATTGCGTTTATAGACAATATAAAGCCATTAATGCCATCTTTAAATTGAGTTCAACACTAAAATACTTATAATCGTAAGGAATTTGTGTATATAGAAAAAGGTTGTGTAACATTATCTCTAAGTTATGTAACGTGTGATGTAAGAGACAAGTCATACAAGTGGTGTTGAGAGCGCTGTCTGTCAGCCAAACCATAAACCGTTGCAATAAACGAAAGCGGGTTTTACAGTAGTTGTTAGTGTTTGTTAGTGTCTGTTAGGGTTTGTCTGCTATTATCTAACATCGAAGGCAAGGCTTACCTATGGCTGTATGGCTTGTCTCTTATCATTTTGTGAACTCTTTCTTTCTCTATCCGAGAGCTCGACTACTCTCTGCTTTACCGGCTTTTTCACTCTTTTATTTACGTGACCCCAAAGCTTATATGAAGTCACTTTTGCGTTCACTCTTCTCTACTCTTCACTCTTTTCCGCCACAGCCTATGCCATAGCATTCTCGCAGCTCTTGTTTTAACCATAAACTCATGAGAAGAGCTTATTGTCATGAGTCAACTATTGTTCTTAAATAATCTCTTTAAACAATGCTATGTTTTTGAACTAATTTAAAAAAAGTTTTATCTTTTAATTTAAGTTTTGAATCATATTATATGAGTGACTGACTTATGCATCAAACTATTAAACTATTATTACAGTATTATTGTATAGTCTCTGTAATAGTTGTTTGAAAGGGTTGTGATTTTGTTGTGATTTCCTTTTTCGACTGTTGCAGCCTTTAAGTGGTGGTAACTCTTGCTCTCAACTCTTGCATAACTACATAACACTCTGTGTCTGAGTCTAACATCACAACTGATTTTTGGCATAACGTATTGCATGAAATATTCATTATATTTCAAGCTTAAGGTATTTCAAGCGGAGAACACTTACAGTACGTCTCAGCGGGTCTGAAGGTATGCCTTATTACTTAACTTTTATTTAATTTCTAAAAATTCCATTATTCCTCATCTTTTCTTTCAAAGTCTGTCTTTTATATCACATTCTTCTTCCTCTTTCTTTTACACTCTTAGTTACAGCTTATTATTTGAACCATTGATTTATCTCAGAGTCATTTCAAATCATAGCTAACTTTTAATGAACTTTTTCTTTATTTATAAAACAGATACTCTTTTCATAAATTGTTAAACCTTTTAATTCTGTGGAAATCGACTGAATATTATAGTGCAAAAAAACGCTTAACAGATATATGAATGTTATGGAAACCAATTATTTAGGAGAAAATGTTTGGTTTAATCCACTGATAAACTCAATTTCAATTTGAAACAAACGGCAAAACTGTAAGTAATATTCGACTTAATTTTATTAAATTATAACAATAATTAAAACGAAATATGTTTTTCAGTTTGAATTAAAGTAAGGATTACTTCAACTCAAAGAACATGTTTTATTATTGAGTTGATTATAAAACTAAAATAAAAGTTAGAAATGTTTTAATAATTTTTTATAGGTTTAAAATTTCATTAGCCATTTATAATATCAAATGAATAAATGAAATGATAGACCAATTAATTACTGATTTTTGTGTACAGGGCTTATAGTGATTGGCTTACGTTTATTATGTAATCAACCAATGAAACTATGAAACTATCAATTACTAAATACCTGAACATCAGTTGCAGGAATTCATTTAATTCAATGTTTGATTTTATTGTCATTTTGCAAATTCATAATCATCTGATGGTATGATAAACGATATTAAATGATTAAATGACATCAAAGTATTCGTATCAATACTTCAAATTTTATTTATGTTTTCGGTCAACAGCTATTGTCAATATTTGATGTTTATTTGGGATGCATTTGATTAAAAGGCTTTTGAACTGATCTACAAATGAAGACTTATCTCATTATCGATGATCTTATTATAATTTATGCAATTTGTTGGCACTCATACTGATTGAGGCATTCAAGACATAGATGTCATGGGATTTCAGTATTACTCAACTCAACCAATATTTCTTCCAATCATTTAGCGGTCATTTTCATCACTTAATTGAGTCATAATTAATGGAATTTCAAGACCATTATTATTATTAATGAAGATTTGAATTCTTAACAAAAAGAAGAATTCTATTAATACCAATATTTTACTTAATTATAATGAAAAAGTTTGCGAATCTAATAACTCATGCAATTATTTTATAATTATTCGTCATTTGATGCAGACCTCGATTAACATGAGAAGAGAAATACAATTATTATTTTCAGACACAACTCGATTAAAGGTAAAAGAAATTCAAATTGCATTAAAAGTGCATTTCTATCTTAAGTCTTATTTAAGTTTATATAAAAGATGGGAAGAGAGGGGAGAAAAGATTGTCTGATGATCACTGGCACAGGTGATGCATTGCTACACACCCTTACCTTTATCTAACCCTTTGTCAAAATTTAAATTATGTCTACTTTTTATGCCCAACTTATGCCTATTCATTGCTTTCAGTTTTAAATTTATAAATATTATGAAAAGAATGTAACAATAAGTTAGCGCACATCAAATGCATTTGAAACTCATTACGTGACGCGATTTTGTTTACTTTTTTATTAACCAGACATTACCTGAAGGCAGTCTGTGTTAGAGCTAATTCTAAACTTGACTTCAAATAAGGGTTAACTCATTGAGAGTGAACTGATTGTCGGTCAAGAACTTCTTTCGACAAGAAGTCTAGCTATAAATACAAAGTCATTACTTGTATTATATGCTGAAACATCAAAAAGGGAGTAACAAAGTTACCACTTTCTCTATTAACTATTTGAAAAATCATTTTAAAGTATTTTTTGTTATGACGCCCGACTTAATAACTGATGGCAATTGATGGCAATGTCTGCTTAAATGTATGCAATCTATGCAATGTATGCAATCTTTTCTATTTATGCGTGTGTTCTCTACGAATGTTTCTAATAATTATTATTTGCTAAGTGTATATGAGATAATGTTCACCATTTACTACACGCTCTCTCAATATCTCTCACCAAATTTTTATATGGCTTTCTTAAACCTTGGGTTGACTGACCAGCCGTGATATCTAGTCGAACAAGTGTTAGGGTTACCTTATTTTGCCTAACATTAAATGAAGACCAAAAATGAGTGAAGTTAAAAAAGTAGAAGTTATGCCAAAGTCTGGACAGACAAGTTTAAGCCAGTTTTTTAGCTTTGGTACAGTTGGGGTTGTACTGGGGTTGTAGACGTACAGTCAACTTATCAGCGAGATTTTCTCGAGTGCACCAACCTTTATAAATATAACAGGTGTAGAAAAAAGAGTACTAATTCTAATGGGACTGAAGGGGCTGTTGATGTTGAGCATTATTTTCACAATATTTTCACACAAAACTTCATTTTTCTAATTCTCTTATTTCTCCAAAACAATTACTATTATTTGAACTGTTTCTCTCTTTTATTATCTGATTTTATTTGCAAATAGTTATTTTAAACTTTAATTTTATTATCTGCCAATTGCAATATATTAAAACTTTATATATAGTATATACAAATAGTTTTTTGTGTTTTGCAAAGATTTACGTTCATTAAACATTGCTCATAATGGAAGGCAAAGGCTTGCATTTTTATTTGTAATAATTTCCGCACACATCACATCATTTTATTTATGGCTTATATTATCTGCTCTTTTCCTAAAGCTTATGCATTATTGACTGTATTGGAAGTCAGACACAGTTTTTTTTTGCTTAAGGGTTGTTAATCCTAGTGTGAAGCCATGCATATTAACTATTATACTCGCATGCCTTATACGCCTCATACTGTTCATAACTACCGGTTATATATTTATTTTTTAAAGTTAAATTAATATCGATTCCATCAATAGTTCATATTTTAGACGATTATTTAATCGGATGCGTTGAGACGTTTGTTAACATTTCATAAACTTAGTGTTCTTGAAAGGTTCAATTGAATTGAATTGGTCTCATTTGAATGCATAGTCTAGAGTCTGACCTTGATCTTGAAAATGTCTTGCATTCATAAAAAGTTTTCCTGTATTTCTATTCAAAATTATCAATAGTTTTATTGATTATTCACAATTCAAGTATTGTTATGTAGATTTTTAAACTGCTAAACCTTGAACTAGTTGTCTGTTGACTATTTTAACCTAAAAGGTCTAATAACTTTCCTAAAATAGAGCTACAAATGTAAAGCTCATAATAATTATAATTAATAAATTAAGCATAAAATTTCCATCTTTTAGTTTTGTTTGAATTTTACTAATGATTAAAAAGAACGTGCGTTTTCATATCAATATTTAATTGAGAGTTATTTTGAATTGACTTCAATATTTGAATGCTTTCGTACTTGTATGCTCTGCTCATATTTACGCATAAGACCAATAAAATTATACTATTCTTTCTCGTTATCTTAATTCGTTGTCTTACTATCACATTTATTATCAATATCTAATGAGGCACTCGATTCCGTTGAATAGGCGTAAATTTATAGTTGAAAATTATGCAAAGCATAGACCATATCATTTATTTCAACATTCAATTCTTTAATATTGTAATTTAGTTCAATTTATCAACGATTAAGTCATTCAATTAAAATTATTACTATTTTCAATCAAAAAATCAGACTCTCCTTTAAAAATAGTTTATAATTTATTTATTCAATTATTTCAAGTTAATTGTTGAGTATTGGGATTATCACTCATCTCACTTGTATAGAGATGTCAACATTTTGTTCTTTTACTTAAAACAAAATTTGTGGCAAATGTTTAAATTAAGATTTTAGTTTCTTTTACTAAATTTAATTATTATTTATTTTGCTTAAAGAAAATTCAAAGGTGTGATTGAAGTCCAACTCATTTGATGGGAATTTATTGAAGTTTTCAAATATGTTTCAGGTTTCTTATTATTGTTCATCAAAAAGTTTAAGATATGATATTGAGAGAACTTTCTTGAGATAGTAAATTTGGCTCAAAATAAGCTCATGATTCAAAGAATTTATCACAAATATTACAACTTTGAGGCTTATGAGACTTCACATTAATAATGATTTTTATTTGAAGACTTTCCTGACATCTTGAACTCATTTCGAATGATTACTACAAAATTTTATTTTATATAACCAATGGATAAACCCTTTAAACAATTATTTTCAAGCCTTTTTTAGTTGTGAAATTAACTAAATTTTTTCGTTGAATTTTTCGGATATTCGGATACTCTTCAAAGTGAACACATTCATGACTTATTTTTCAAACATAGCGTTTAACCTAGAAATCTATTTGAGCTGTTTTACACGTTTAAATATTTAACAGAAATATAAAATTATTTTATTAGTTTGAAACTAATTTAAATTTTAAAAAAGAGATCCTGTAATAAATAAATTATAATTAATTTGATTTTTAAGAGCTTTGAATTTGAATTCTTAAGATGAAGTCTAGAGAAAAGTGTTAACTCATGCGAAACCTAACCTTGAAAATTGACACTTTTGATATGGAAAAATAAGGGCATTGATATTTCTTTCTATTCTTATTCTTGATCTGAAACTTTCGCCCTTTTTTGGTTTTTTCTTATACTGTATTCTTTCTTATTTTATTCTTGACTATATATAAGCTTATTCTGTAAAACTCTTTCTATACTCTGATTGTCCCTCAAATCCATCTGCTTTCTCATTATAATATGCAAAATATCGTGAGAACTAATTTTAAATGACTACAAACGAAGACCACGACTAAACAGTTAGGCGTTTATGGAACCCTTTCTTATTTGCATAGTTGCCTACTATTTAAGATTCTAAACATTTTTGAGTATAAAAACTTTTTTAGTTGAACCCTTATTTTTTATGTTGTGGGAAATTCGAGTCTTGCAATCAATACAAATATTACATTATGACAACCTTTTACTTTTTAATCTGTAAAGCTATGAGTTGGCATTGAAATTGTATGTATTGTTATAACTTATCACAAATATTGAATTTCGTGTTTGAATTGTGTGTCACCTCTAATCTATTCAAATACCAACTAATCCCATATCGATAAATAATGATTAGGGCAGTGACCACACACTCATGAATGACCACTCAGCATATGTTTGCTTTACTGCCCTTCAAGCTATTGACGTATCCCTTAAAGTTGGGCCACTTCTTGACATTTCCACTTATACTTTCAAATTATAAAAGAAATAAGTGGACAAATGGCATCGAATGGGTGTGCACTACATATTGAAACTGGTCCTCAAATAGGATATGGGAAGGACTCATCCTATTTAGTCCATTTTGGGAGGTTTTCACTGGACTTGAGCCATCTTTTCAATTGCTTCAGAATGTTTGAAACCATAAACTATTTACTATTAACTTTTATTGCTATAATGGTTTCGATTTTTTCTTGCAAAGAAAGCATTGGCCTCAAGGCATACCAGCTTTAGAGCCATGTCTAGACTACGTTTAATTTAGGCTGCAATGAACTATAAGAGTGCAAATAAATATTACATATCAGACAAAAAGCATTCTTTCATTGAAGACAATTATTTTGAATACTCTTTCAAAATCAAGAAAGAGGAAATCAATTCATATACAATTTAGAGAAATAAGTCTCACATCCAAATTCTTGTAACAGTTAACTTATCAGACAATTAACAGAAATGGGCCGTTACTTAAGTAATTAATTTTAAAAATTTATAATTGTTTAACTTTTATGTTAGTGTTCACTTTGAAAACCAGTCATTACCACAAAGGGTTATATAAACACAAGCTTTAGGGTTTCCAAGCCTTTACCTTTAATTTGAAATATTTATTGGCATTCCTTCACATGTATTATAACTGGAGGACCACAACAGCCTATGTTATACTCATTTTTCAATCAATTAGAATTAGTCAAAACTGTTTAACAAAATTCATAACGAAAATCTTTACTTCAGAAACCAATCTTAAGGGAATTATCTTATTAAAAAGTTTTTAAAAAAGTTCAATCGGTTAGATTTCATATTCAAGTAAATATCTTATACAAATTCAAGTTCAGATAAAGTTTTAATTTTGTATCGATTCATGTTATTTGTTTGCTTTCTTAGTCAACAATAGTTTTTTGCTTTGTTTTCTAATAAGTCATTGGTTTTCATTTTTATGAATCAGTTTTTAAAGTTTATTAAACAGATTGTAATATGAATTGGCGTTAAACATGGTTAACATCGAATAGTTAGCTGAATCGCCCGAACCTGGAGGCCAGCACTGATACAACATTTC
Organism: Camisiidae sp.; assembly: GCA_034696325.1. Lineage (NCBI taxonomy): Eukaryota > Metazoa > Arthropoda > Arachnida > Sarcoptiformes > Camisiidae > Camisiidae sp. Next base: position 12,025 of record JAQFZT010001324.1, read on the forward strand.
AATGTCTACTCTATAGAAATACATCAAAAATATAGACATTTTATAAAATAGTACCACTTATACAGTCCACGCTCTAATTCTCTACTTTTCATCTCAATTATTATTTCACCTTTTTTTCAAGCAATTCTATTGTAGTATAATGTGTTATTTGAGCCAATTTTTTAATGCTTACAGTGTTTCTTCGTTAATGAACTTGAACTTGAATTATAAGAATAACATTAATCAGTAGTAATCGTACATGTAGATGTATTTGACTGTAAGTCTACATTTTCATATAGCGTCTGCCTTTCATGAGACAACCCTTATGTCTATAAGGTCTACAAAATGCTAAATTTGAATTTAACAAAAAAATAAAACAAAAGATTGTATTAAAATTGCTTAGTAGAGGGGCTTTACAACAATGGGTTTACCATTGAATGAGTTGATTTTGATTTTGGTATTTTAAAAAATTTGATAAAAAATTTGGAAGTGATTTGGTGGGCCTTTAGTGGTCAAAGTGTTTGATGCGCTCGCATTGAACAGATATGTAGTTACAGTGGACTGACTGAATCCCTCCCATTTGTATGCTCGTCGCACCCACTCTCACAACTACTATTGGCTCATAAGTCAGACCAACTCGAGTATTATTACAAATATACAGAACACACACATATCATATATTTACAAAAAAATGAAAGACAGTATTTCAAGATTCATTTTAACGTCACGAATAAAAATGTGACCGAAACTGAAGATTATGTCTAAACTACTATTTGAAACGTTTACGCGTTTTAATTGCTTTTCAACTAAGTCTACATTTCATACATTCAATTGATTGCAAACAAAAGATGTGCTCTTTTTTCACTCATTTTCCAAAATATCGTTTGATTTTCAAAATGAATTGTGAAGTGAATGATACATGTCTTCAGTTAATACAATTACTATTAAATAGTGATTATATTTATATTAATAAATGTTAACTCATTAAGTTAATGATTGACTACAACTTGATTTGAGTGATAATTATTTAACGGCTTTGAATGTGTCTCAAACTTAAAACTACTCAAAATGAGTGACTCATTACTTGAGTGAAAAGTTTTATTAAATTATATTTAATCTTGAAAACTGATGATTTGGTGGTTTTGTCACGTGACTCAAGTCTATAATAAAAAGATGACAACGAGCTATCGATGAAATGGTATGTATTTTACGTATTTATATAATCTAATATAAATAGTGTTAACCTTTAAATGCAAAATTTGTTTAACTAAATGTGGATTTATTTGAAACATGATCTCAAATGCAATATCAAAACATATTGAGTGATATAACATCACAAACTTTAATAATAATAGATATTTGAATGTTTAATGTTATTATAAATGTGTGCTCTAATGCTTCGTTGTGTGTCATATGATGTCATGTTATGTTAAGGTTACCGGTGATGGACTGTGTCTTTGGTAGTGGTGTTGATTCTCATTGACAATAACTGGTAATAATTAAGATAATTGGTTGTTATGTTAATTTGAGTGATTAGTGCATTGATTAGCTGTTAGTCAGATGTTGCGGTCAGTGAGAGTCTTCTCATCTCCTCATGAGTCTGTTTTGGTGGTGGTTGTGGGCCGACTGCCTAAACCCGTAGATCCGAACTTGTGTGGCTTTATCTAATCTCAAGTCCGATTTTATGGGTCTAAGCAGTTATCAATTCATATATTAGTTTTCACTTAGTTATCAATTCTATTATTGGTCTCATTCTTAAAACTATAACAATTTGGCCAAAACTCATCTCTCTATTCCTTCTTCTTATGTCTCATCAAATTTCAAAATTGAAACATTATCATAAATAATGATCAATGAAAGCATGAAATGGTTATTCCTATTAATATATGTTTTTTTTGTTGGTGTCATGTTTTGTGGTTAATGTTGTCCTGCATTTAAATGAATGCTTTATTAATGATTGTTAGATTGTTTTTCAGTATTGAATGCATCCGAGGTATGACATGTTGAGGTAGTAGGTTGTATAGTTGTAAGAACTACATCACATCAGAGATGAACTGTACAACTTGCTAGCTTTCCATGTCTTCCTAAACACCATCCATTCCATACATTAATTATACATTTCTAACAATCATCAAACTGTATATTATTTGTAATAATTATTTCAATTGTTATTTATATTTAAATATAATATAATGTCATGTAAAACTGTATAACTCATTAATTATTTTTTATTAAATTTATTGATTGATTTTTAGTTTAGCAATACTTTTATTACAATTGAGTGCAATTTGAACAGTACTAGACATGTAAAGGGCGTGTGTGTGGACACCATAAACTTGAACTTACAGCACATGTTGTCTGTGTCTAACGTTTTGATGTTTGAGTCATGAAAACTCGCGGCAATAGTTTCTTACGCAAAGACCAAAATGTAAAGATAATGCTCAGAGAAAAAAATCAGTTCAATCCCCTTATGGTATAATATTTGTTCCCTTAATCTTTCATCCCTTCACTCAATATGTGAAGTACTCTTTTTTATATATTGTATTCGAGACCCCCTTTTCTTTGTATTGTTCCCCAGTTTTTATTTATATAATATAATGCCTCAATCCGTTTCTCTTCCCTACCTATCCATTCCTTTCTATTTTGGCCGCTCTTTCGTTTGCATTTCATAGAAAAGGCGCTCAACTACTAATGCATATGTGATATATTTGTGAAACATTTTTCCATCGATCACAACCACATTCTCATAACCTATTTTTCATGTTTTTTCAATTAATTATTTCCATTTTTCGCAAATTAATTATGCATTTTATTGTTTAATAATTGCTAACCTTTAATAGTGAGAAAATTTGAATGAATATATTCAAAGTTTGACTATTGTATTGCCAGTGATTAGATTATGGTTTCTATTCTCCCCTCATTTAATCCCCAAAATAAATACCGTTTTGAAAAATATGAATTTAACTTTTGTACGCAAATTGAAATAATTGTTTAACTTTGATCTGTTGGTATTATTCCAACAGGTATTAATTGGCGTAAATAATAAGAGGATTTGAGAGGTGGACAAATTTGAGGATAAAACACAAATTAATATAAACAATACTATTATTATCGAAAGCTAACCGAATTGAAGCTTAATTTTGTGAAAAATTTGCGAAATCCAACTTTAACTAATTGCTGATTTTGGATTAATTGAGTCAATCTATGAATAATTGAATTAGTGATTGATCTAAATTAGCGATTGATTGATAGAATTGACTGATAATAGAATTAATAATAGAGAAGTTGAAAAATGGCGTATATTTTTTCGATAACTTTTGCAAAATTGATACTTGATAGTTGCAGATACCTGTATAGATCTACCTGTATAGATGCCAGTATTGACTGCCCTGTTCTATTTATCTCCTGCTCCCCAGTCCCTGAGACCCTAACTTGTGATGTTATTTAATTACACGAGTTAGCATCTCAGGCCATGGGTAACAGGTAGACCTGCTAATGACTTAACTCGAGTACCAATTACATACAGTAAGTCTACTTGTATATAATGCATAATATTTGTCATATTATCTCATTATATATAAGGCATGCATTCATATCGATGTCTTAATATTTTATAATTAATATCGAATGTAATTTATTAAATGCATCGTTTGTTTTCAATATTTTTCATATAAACCCCGTTTAACCCTTCAATAAAAGTGCGATTTGAGTTAAGTCATTAGCTGGTCATCAATTTTTATTTACTTTCATTTTCATTTCATGTTTGGTTGTAATTTTGCATTAATTATACCTGTTTTGTGTTTGTTAGCGCTCACATTCTTA